>CAUYPO010115240.1:0-16084 GCA_963574435.1 Cheirogaleus major | reverse complement strand
ACAGCAACCTCAAACTCCTGGGCTCAGGCGATCCTTCTGCCTCAGCCTCCCAAGTAGCTGGGACTACAGGCATGCGCCACCATGCCCGGCTAATTTTTTCTATATTTTTAGTTGGCCAATTAATTTCTTTCTATTTTTTAGTAGAGATGGGGTCTCGCTCTTGCTCAGGCTGGTTTAGAACTCCTGAGCTCAAACGATCCGCCCACCTTGGCCTCCCAGAATGCTAGGATTACAGGCGTGAGCCACCGTGCCCGGCCCAGTTGATTTTTTTGTAGTAAAATGTTCGAATTTCTTTCTCATTTCCTCTGTGTATATTCTATAGCTATTTTCTTTGTGGTTGCCATGGGTACTACATTCAACACCCTAAAGTTTTAACACTCTAATTTGAATTTACACCAGCTTAACTTCAACAATATTCAAAAACTCTGCTCCTTTACAGCTGTACCCAATCTTTTCAGTTGATGTCCCAGAATTATATCTTTATATACTGTATGCCCCGAAACATAATTAAATGAATTAGTCTCTTAAATTATGGAGAAACATGTGGTATTACAAGCCAATGTTACAATACTAGTTTTTAAACTAATAATTGTTATTTTAAAATGTATTATTCTCTTAAAGCATGTAGAAAACAAAAAAGTGGAGTTACAAACTGTTGTTACAATGATACTAGTTTTTATAATTGCTCATGTATTTATCTGTATTACAATTTTTATTTCTTCATATAGCTTTGAATTACTGTCTAGTGTCCTTTCACTTCACTTTTCAGAACTCCCTTAAGCAGTTCTTGCAAGGTAGGTCTAGTGGTAATGAACTTCCTCAGCTTTTGTTTAAATGGGAACATCTTAACTTCTCTTCAGTTTTGGAGCATAGTTCTGCTGGATATAAGATTTTTGGTTAACAGTTATTTTTCCTTTTAGCACTTTGAATATATCAACTCACTGTCTTCTGGTCTCCAAAGTTGCAGATGAGAAATCTGCTGATCATCTTACTGTGGATCTCTTGTATGTGATGAGTTACTTCTCTGTCCTTGGCTTTCAAAAGTTTGATTATAATATGTCTTGGTGTGGTTGTTTCTGAGCTCATTTTACTTGGAGTTTGTTGATCTGTCCAATGCTGACAGTGAGGCGCTGAAGTTCCAACTATTAATGTATTGGAGTCTATGTCTCCCTTTAAATATCATAATATTTGCTTTATATATATGGGTGCTCCAGTGTTGGGTGCATATATATTTAGAATTGTTATATCTTCTTGGTAAATCGATTCCTTAATCATTATAAAACCTCCTTTGTCTTTTTTTTTAGTTTTTAACATAAAGTCTGTTTTATCTGATATAAATATGACTACTGCTTGCTTTTGGTTTCCATTTGCATGGAATAACTTTTTCCATCCCTTCACTTTCAGTCTGTATTTGTCTTTGCAGCTGAAGTGGGTTTCCTGCAGGTAGCGTATAGTTGGGCCATTTAAAAAAATCCATTCAGCCAGTCTGTATCTTGTAACTGGAATATAATCTGTTTACATTGGAGGTTATTACTGATACATAATGACTTATTCCTGTTACCTTAATTGTTTTCTCATTGTTTTGTATATTCTTTGTTTCTTTCTTCCTCTCTTATTGTTTATCATTGTAGTTTGGTGGTTTTCTGTAGCGGTAAGGTTTGATTCTTTTCTCTTTCTCCTTTGTGTATCTGCTGTACCAGTGAGTTTTATATTTTTGCATGTTTTCGTGATAGTGACTATTGTCTTTTCATTTCCGGATATAGAATTCCCTTGAGTCTAGTGGTGATGAATTCCCTCAATTTTTGCTTACCTGGGATTATTTCTCCCTCATTTCTGAAGGATATCTTTGCTGGGTATAGTATTCTTGGCTGATAATTTTTTTTTCTTTCAGTACTTTGAATATATCATCACATTCTCTTCTAACTTGTAAGGTTTCTGTGGAGAAATCTGCTGTTAGGCTAATGGAGATTCCTTATATGTGACTTCATACTTTTTTCTTGCTGTTTTTAGAATTCTCTTTGACTTTTGACAATTGACTATAATGTACCTTGAGGAGGACCTTTTTGGGTTAAATCTCTATGGGGACCATTGAGCTTTCAAGTTCTAGATGCCCATCTCTCTCTCCCTAGACTAGGGAGGTTTTCAGCTATTATTCATTAAATAGGTTTCTATGCCTTTTACCTTCTCTTCTCTTTCTGTAACTTCCAAAATACTAATATTTGTTTGCTTAATGGTGTCCCGTAAGTCTTGTAGGCCTTCTTTCCTCTTTTTCATTTTTTTCTGTGGGTAATTAATTTATTTTAATTTTATATTCTATGTTATTATTATTTTGTTTTATGGACTCTACTGTGGTTTGGAACTGGGTAATTTCAAATGACCTATCTTCAAGTTCAGAGATTCTTTCTTCTGCTTGATCAAGTCTGCTGTTGAAGCTTTCAGTTATATTTTTTAAATTTTATTCATTGCATTCATTCATTGAATTCAGCTGCAGGATTCCTGTTCAGTTTTTATCAGTTTTATTTTTCACTTATATTGTGAATTATTTTCCTGATTTTGTTGAATTGTCTGTATGTACTTTCTTGTATCTTGTTGAATTTCCTTAAGATCACTAGTTTGAATTCCTTCTTCAGCAATTAAGTGATTTCCTTTTCATTAGGGTCTGTTACTAGAGAGTTCTTATGCTTCCTTTGGTGGTGTCATATTTCCTTGCTTTTTCATGTTTCTTGTCTCTGCACTGATGTCTGTGCGTCTATCTGGTGCACCAATCACCTCTTCTTGACTATATAGAGTGGGTTTCAAAGAGAAGACTTTTACTGGCAGTTGGGTTTTAGTGTGGTTTTTGAAGGGTATGGTGACTGTTTCCCAACATATGCAGTGGTATAGTATCCACACAGCTTCTTCAGCTGCATTCAATGTCAGTAGTAAATGGGCACCTCAGTGGCCTAGGCTGTAGAAGTTTGTGGCAGTAGTGGCATACGTTATTAATGTCCTCAGTGTCAAGAGCTTTTGGGGTCCTCCTTTTCTCATGTTCCCCACAATAAGGAGACTTAGCTAAGGGGATCCCTCTTGGTATCAGATCTGATATCAGCTATAAGCAGTTGCAGTGGCTCTGGATTCCAGGTGCAGGTGCTTGGAGTAGCAATGGGGCTGGGATCCTAGGCTCAGGGTCTCACAAACTTATTGTGGCACCTGGTTCTTTGCTCTCTATGGCAGGGTTTGATGTTGGTTGCCCACAGAGCCAAGATCTATGACTCTGAGGCACTCTCTGGTGGCTCAGACCCAAGGGGCCAGGTTGTAGCTGTGATTCGACCCCTGGGGTTAGGGCATAGCACTGACCTGACTCCAGGGAAGAAAGGGTACTCTGGAGGTTTGGACCTGAAGAGCAGGGCACACTTGTAATTTGGTACCCTGAGCCAATAGGGTTTAGTGGCAACTCAGATCCCAGGGTATGAAAAACCAAGTAAGAGTGACTATAGACCATGGGATAGCGGGGCTCAGCAATATCCCAGACTGTAAGGCCATGTGCAGTGAAAGCAAGTACTCCAGAATGGTGAAGCACAGCTTTAGTTTAGGCTACGGGAGGGGAGAGAAGGAGCAGCACAGTGATGACTTCACTCCCCAGGGAGAGGAGTATCTCAGCAGCTCAGACTTTAGGGCACTAGTCCAGCAACAGAGAAGGAGGGTACTAGAGATTTTTGGCCTGTAGACCAAGATGTCTCAGCTCAGCCACTGCTCTGCTTCCCTGGGACTTGGGGTACTACATCAACTCAGCCCTGAAATGCCCAGTTCCTCAGCTTGGCCAGGGCACTGATTCCCAAGGGAGCAATGTGCTCCTTTAGCTTAGACCTAGGAGGAGGCATGACTGTTTTGGGGCGGCCCAGGCACTGTTTCCCTGAAATACAGGGTGCCACTTCATCCTAGGCACTGGGGTACATGACTGCTTTAGGTGGCTAAGGTGCTGTTTCTCTAGGAGACAGGGTACTGCTACAGTTCCAGCCCAGGGGTAGGGAGGTTGGTAGGTGGAGTGGCTCCACTTCTGATTGGCCCTACAGGGAAGGGTGTAACAGCTGCTCATAGCTCAGCTTTGGGATGTGGGGCAGTTTGGTGGTGGCTTAGCTTTAGGGATGAAGGGGAGCTGTGGCTACAAGACCTGTAAGCAAGAAACACTCCAGCAATGGTTCCAATTCCAAGATGGCATAGCACAGTAGCTGGGTGGCTCACAATGGGTGGGACACAGTAGTCACTCTTCTCTGGGAGGATCACAGTTACGTAGACTCCAGGCAGCTCCCTCGGCCGGGCTTAGCGCCTGAGAGGACTGCAGGGGACCCCAGTAGTGAGATCTGTAGGTGCCCAAGGTGTTGACTGATAGGGGTTGCTGGGATCCTCTTGCTTACCTCTTCACCATAGGGAGGAAGTTACTCCTGGTTCCCAGCTGATCCCAGTGGGGGCACGGGGTGGTGGAGACCTGGTGGTTCCTTCTGTTCTTTAGGTGGCCATCTTACATTTTTCTGCTCACCAGGGTTTTTGTTACTCCTCTGACATACTCTGGCACTCTCTCTGCTATTTTTGTTAAAATGTAGTTGTTATTAGTTGTTCTGGCTGTCTTTGTGAGAGGGACAAGCACTAGTGGCTTCCAGTTAGCTATCTTGCTGACATCACTCTCCCAGACTACGTTGTTTTTGTTTTTTTTATTGTTGTAGGCCAGGCGTCCTCAAACTACGGCCTGCCGAGGACATTTATCCAGCCCACGGGGTGTCTTTTGCCGCCGCTGCCTGTCCTGCTTAGCAGCCCACCCGTCCTGGGCCCACAGTGCGCATGTGTGGAATGTGCGCCGCACTCTCCAACAGCCCTCCAACGGTCTGAGGAGCAGTGAACTGGCCCCCTGTTTAAAAAGTTTGAGGACCCCTGTAGTAGGCTGTCTCTGTGCCAAAGATCATCCTGAGGTATAAATTTTAAGTCTTTTCTGAGCCTTTCCTCGGGTATGTGTGGCTGCTTTGTAATTTTCCACACATATGCAGTTGTTTTTCAATGTACTAGTCTTCAATGTTTGGCTCCCGAAAGTGAAAAAAGAGGAACATGAAGTAGGGGAGAGCATGTGACAATGGGGGAAGGTGTAAAAACAATGACTGCCCACTTC
Organism: Cheirogaleus major; assembly: GCA_963574435.1. Taxonomy (NCBI): domain Eukaryota; kingdom Metazoa; phylum Chordata; class Mammalia; order Primates; family Cheirogaleidae; genus Cheirogaleus; species Cheirogaleus major. Next base: position 10,947 of record CAUYPO010115240.1, on the reverse strand, counting down.
TTGGTCTGCACACTTTTGTGATCAGAAGCAGCAATCAGAGCTATTTGGATGATGGGCTTCTTTTTGCCCACCTGGCTCCCATAAGTCGTGTGCAGGTTGCTCCAGTAACATGTGCACAGCTGCCAGGCAAGGGCTGGGATGTAGGAGATGAGTAGCTGCTACTGTGCAAAGAGCTGAAATTAACCAAAATTAACTGCAATTTACCATCCAAATCTACCCCATGAAGTTACAAGCCTTCAAGAGACTCCAGAGTTTCAAAATAGTTACATCAGACAGATTCTGCCAATGCAATTGCTATCTAGGTGGGGAGACAGATTCTTGGTGCTTTCTCCTCTCCATCTTTTCAGAATCCTCAAAAGACATATTTTTAAAAACTGCTTCTCTGTGTTAAACACAAATCACCAATCAGATTGCAAGTTCCTCAAGGGCAGAGCCTGCATAACTTCATACCTAATTTGCATTTTTTAGAGTACTCAGTATAATGGTGGGTTCATGGAAACTTCTTAAATATCACAAAGGACTAATCTATCATTTTGCTAAGCTATAATTTTTTAAAGATCAGCTTTTAAATTTATTTCTGGTTCCTGCAATATTTCTAGCTTTTACTTCTGCCTTAGGGCAATCATGTTATTTCCTTGCAGACTTTTTCTACCATGGGGTCCTTGTATAGAGCTTTCTTAATTGGGACTGCTTCCTCCACTTTCCCCTTAGATATTATAATATGGGGTCAAAAGGGGAGACATCAGAGAAAACACTTTGTGAAAAAAAATTTTTAATTTAAGGCGGTCTCACCATCTTCAATTTTCTGATTCACACTTCATCCCTGAACAGAATACATCTCCTTATCCCACTCTTCTCGATTCCTGTCTTATTTGTTGGAATTTATAGATTCTATGCAGCCAAAGGGCAGCAAATGAGTTTATAGGGGTTAACAAAAGATCTAATGGCATTTGTATAATTTACAGTATCCTGTCCATTATATTCTAATTCTGAGCATTGAGATGGGAATAGACAATCTGATGGGGTAGAGCTGGGAATTTCCTTAGGGAAAAAATATTTCTTTTACTGCTAAAGGAAGAAGTATGGAGACCCTGGAGTTAGAGGCATCTTGGCATTTGGGAGACCAACAAATAACTGGTAAATGGACAGGGACTTGGAAATAAAGTTATTTAACAGGATTTTAGCTTTCACAGATTTTGCTCTATTAGTATTAGCAATCTCCTTTTGATAACAGTTTATTTCACCCTTTAGCATGTAAAAGGTATAAATGGGAATTTAATCATATATATGTGTATGTATATATAAATGTATACATTTATATTTTAGTTGCTTCAACATTTCACTTTGATGACCAGAATGGTTTACTGTCTTTTAAAATCCAAACACACATATCCATTCAAATATAAATAAAACACATATTTCAGATAGTTTTCTTAGTCTAGGGTCCCAGAATTGCATTTACTAGGTTAAAAAGTATGAATATTTTTATAACTGTCAAAAGACAGAGCAACATTACAACCTCAAGTTTGAGTTAACATTTCATTTAGTCTTGAACATTATTTCTTTGGGGAAAAAGTAGATTAGCTCATTGAAAGATACTGATAATTAGGCATTTAATATATAGGTGGATAATCAGGAATTTAAATTATTTGGCCTTGAGGAAGACAGTCTAGTCTGGTTAAGCCCCAGGACTATTAGGCCAGACTCTTAGGGTTTGATTTCCCACTCAGGCACTGGCTGGCTGTATGGCCTTAGGCAAGTTACTAAATTTCTCAGTGCCTCAGTTTCCCCATTTGTAAAATGATAATAGAATCTACACGGTTCTGAAAGCTATTTGACTTTATACCTTCAAAACACTTTGATTAGTGCCTGGCACGTAGCTAAGAGCTCAGTAAATGCTAAATGGCTATAAACTATATTTTAGCAGCTCTCCTCTAACCTAATTTAAAATTAATTTCTTAATGTACATCCTCCTGGAATATCAATTTTACACGAAAATTCTGGGGAAATTCTTTTTACATCAAAGCAAACATGAGTTTAATGCAAATTTTTCATTAACAAAAGACTTCAAAGAAATCACTGTCGGTTGCAACAGGACCCTAGTATCCACAAACTACATGCTATCTTTGTGGAAAAGTTTGAGAAACAGGATATCATGTACCACATAACACATAGGTATATCATTTTCTAAGCAAACGGTTAAGTATTTTGAACAAATTAGCAGCCTCGAAGATCTTGCAGTGCCACGCTGAGATGCTAACCCTGTTTGTCTTTGGATGCATACACCTCCTCACTACAGAAGTACCTCTCGCTCTTTCCACCTTATTATAGTTGCCATTCCCTATGCACCCTGGCTGAGTATTAAGAATTGCAGCAAACTAGCCTGGTGGCTCCCTGCCTTCATATTTTTCCTTTATTATTATTTTTCATTAGACGGTAACAATCCTGCGGGCAGAGAAATTCTTGCAACACTTACTCATTCCCACGTGAGTCTGGGCAACTGTTTACTAAATTGAGGAAATGCGTTTCAGGAACTGCCTCGTTTGTTATCAAACAGGTGAGCGGAGCTGCTAGATTTTTTCCAGCAATCAGCAAACTCAAGACCGAAAGCTCTCTCGCATAGCTTGCCCGGGATGCGAGCCTGGGGCGTGGCCCGAGGACTCTCGACTGGGAGGATGCGCCCCCCCGCCCCCCCCCGCCCGAGCCCGGGGACGGGTACACTGGCTCCCACGCAAGCGGCGTGGTGGGATGCTCCACACCACTTTCTCCTGCTTGATTTTCGAGCCCAAGTCGGTTTTAATCTAAGCGCCGCAGCTACGGACCTCAACACCCCCACCCCCAACCCCGGCACGGAGGGCCGGAGGTGTCCCAGAGAGGACGTCTGCCCTCCTTCCCTCCACCTCCCAGCTGTGGAGGCTTCCGACACCGCGCCGCAGCCCTTCCCCGCGTGTCTCACCTGCGGCTGCGGGCAACACCCATGGCGTCCCGGCGACCAGCACCAAAGCTGTCGCGCCCAGGAGGGCGAACATCGTCCGCGAGCCGCCGCGGACCCAGCGAGTCACATCCTCAGGCACGTCTAGCGGCTCAGCGTCGCCGGGAAGCGCTGCCGCGCACGCGCACGCGCACTCCATCCGCGCACGCGCCGTGCCTGCCATGCACGCGCCTTGGGCATCGGCGCTCCGCCCCGCCTCCTCGCGCCCCCTCCTTCCGGCTGGTGACTGCGCGGGCGCGGCCCGCCCCCTGCTGTTTGGAAGACGGCGCCCAACCGTCGGCCTTGAAGCCGGCTGGGACGCGGCGCCGTGCCAGGGCGCTCCATCGTTTCCCGTCCTCCGCCGGGGTCGTGGTTGGGCGGCCTCGGGCCTCGCCCATTTCCCGCCCGGGTGGCCTGCTGATCCAGGCGCGGCAGAACACGGCTCCGGGAATCCCCAGAGCCCCGGGGCCAAAGGAGCCTGAAACGGGGACGCCGCCGAGCGAGCCAGGCCGTTTCCTGTGTGAAGAGACCCGTGAGCGGCGCGGCTCGGAGCGCTCGTTCCCCGGCGACCTGGCCCCTTGGCGGGAAGCGCGACAGGCCTCTGGGCCGGAGGTGGCTCCGGAGCCAGACCTTTGTCAGTACACTGTTTGAGCTCGCCATTCAAATGGCTGTTCAAATGTACCTAAGAGATTATGTACATTATGAAAATAGGCAAAATAAACTTTAAAGGATGAGATAAGAAATAAGCCAGTACTTCGTTGTTTATTATAACGACTAAACTATTGTGAAAAAAATTCAAAATCAAAGCTGTTGGAACTGTATTTTGAGCCTTAAAGGAATGTGATTGTGGGACCTGAGTTACGTAACATACAGCTGTAATCTCGGCAGCTTTAAGTGACCTTTGATTACACAATAGCCTTTTTTCCTTATCTACGTTGTTTTGCAAAATGTAAAATACTAGAAAAGTGCCAGAAAAAAGGTCCCTTCCCTCTTAAGTGTTGATTTTCATAGATTAACTTCCCTCTTATACGAAGACTTCAGGGCTCTCACATTGTCTAAGATGGAATGTTAAGTGTACCTTTTCTGAAAAACAAACGAAAGCACACTGTGCGTGATCAAACTGATTTAACTCATAAACCAGCTTTGTATGGAAAGCGTAATCCTGCTAAACTTGTTTGTTTCTGACTATGTAAGTAAGACCTTATCTATTCAGCTTTGAAGCACTGATCCCATTTTTTTGTAGTCTGTGTTTCTTTGAACGCTGTGCTCAGCTTTGTGCTTGAACAAATTCTTTTAAACTGGATTCTGGTCCTTTTGATCATTTCAGGTTGACACTATTAATTAGCAATTATATGGTAAAGTGAATATTTATTTGTAAAGAACATGATTGAATATGTCTATTTAAAATATATCTTTGAGGTATAATTTATATATCATGAAATTCACCCATTTTAAGGGAACAATGAGTTTTAGTAAATCTATCTAGTTGTTAGGCCTCATTTTTAAAACCTTGAATTATCACTTTATTGATTCAACGATTTGGGGGTTTGATTCTGAGTGTGTCAGTACTTCGTTTTAATGATGTCATAGCTGGAAAAATGCCCCACGAAGATAAGTGGATCCAAATGGAAGAAGAAAATCCCTGGTTCACTTACTAAGTCATACTCATTTTAAAAGCCCTTCCAATGACTCTTTGCATGTTTTTATTAAAATTTCCTTTTCCTACTGTCCAACAGTTACTCTTGCAAACTAGTTGTAATAGGATGCATTTTTATATTTAGAATGATGAGCTCAAAATGACTGAAGCATTTCATTTGAAAGATTTTTAAACATATTGGCAATTTTCCCCCAGTTTCTTTAGTGGATAGCTAGAGTATTTATAGATGCACACAGCATTTTTGGGGGCAAAAAAAAAAATCAACCAAATGGAAATACTTCCAAATGCATTTAAAAATGCAAGAATTTCTTTTGACTTTCTCTTTTTCACTATATAGGCAGTTTTGAGGGATTTAGTGGTTTGGTTTGTTTTTCAGTGTTTGGTACATAAACATGCTTATGTGAGCCACTTGTTAAAGAAAAGATCAGTAAATATCTGCAAAAAAAATACATAATTCATCTTTAAGTTGACAGTAGGGTATTTGCATGGTACAAAAGATTTTCATGATCTTTCCTCATCTTAATACAACATATTGTAAAGATAGAATTGTATTTTAACAAAATTGAATGGTATTTCAATAAAATTTACCACAGGTGTGAATCCTGTGGCAAGCACTTTGTGCACTTTCAACTTATTTGCTATAATAATTATCTGTGAATGAGACATGAATTAATTTACCGTGTGATGCTAGCTCTGTAACTTTAACTCAGAACCTTGTTTTCCCCCTTTATTCCAGCCAAAATGATCCATAGCTGAGAGGCTATGCTTGCAGTTTTTCTATACACCATTTTTGTTTTGAAATAATTTCAAATTTATAGAAAAGTTGCAAAAATCGTTAAGAGAACTCCTGCATACCCTTTGCCCAGATTCACCAAATTGTTAATATTTTGCCACATTGGCTGCACTGTCTTTTTAAATACCCATACAAACTCATGTATATATTTGTCATTTATTTATTTTCCTGAATAACTTTAGCTTTCTTTAATCTCGAGCAGTTCCCTGGCCATTGTCTTTCATGTCATGGACTTTTTTTTGTTTTTTTGTTTGCAGATTTATAGGCCGACTATTTTATAGAATGCTTCTCAATTTGGACTTGTCTGATGGTTTCTTCTGATTAGATTCAGATTATGCATACCTGGCTGTAATACTATTAATACATTATGTGGTGTCCTTAGATATCCCATCTGTAGGCATATTAAGTTTGTTAGCTGCTCACTGGTGATGTTAATTTTGATAATATATCAAGGTGTTACCCAGTCTCCACTGTATAGTTTCTATTTCCCCCTTGTAGCTAGTCTGTGGAAAGATACTCCGAGATCCTGCAAATACCCTATTCTTCATCAAATTCTTTCTTCTAGAGTTACCATCCATTGATGATCCTTGCCTGAACCATCTACTATGATGGTTGTGAAATGGTAATTTTTCAACCCCTGCCTCTTCTGCTGTCAGTATTAGATGACATATTTTAAGAACAAGCTTTGCTTTCTTTCCATTTATTATCTGTGTGATCTCATAGAGTCTTATTTTATTTCATTGGTTATAGTTCATTGCTATCCTTATTTATTTAAAAAGTTTTTAAAGACTCCATTTTTAGAGCAGTTTTAGGTTTACAGAAAAAGTGAACAGAAAATACAGAGAGTTCTTATATATCCCCTCATCCCAACCTCCCTCCCAGTTTCCCCTGTTGTTAGCATCTTGAATTGGTAAGTACATTTCTTACAATTGATGAATCTGTATTAATACATTATTAGTAACTAAAGTCCATAATTTACATTAGGGTTCACTCTTGGTGTTGTACATTCTATGGGTTTTGACAAGTATAAAATATCACGTATCCACCATTACAGCATCTTACGGACGATTTTCACTGCCCTAAATATGCCCTGTGCTCTACCAATTCATCCTCCTTATTTATTTTAATGCTCAAATTGTCCCAAATTTGGTCAGTGGTAGCCACTTCAAGCTGACTTTCCTTTTGATATGACCGCATCTTTTTTTTTTTTTTTTTTGAGACAGAGTCTCACTCTGTTGCCTGGGCTAGAGTGCCGGGGCATTAGCCTAGCTCACAGCAACCTCAAACTCCTGGGCTAAAGCAATCCTTCTGCCTCAGCCTCCCAAGTAGCTAGGACTACAGGCATGTGCCACCATGCCTGGCTAATTTTTCCTATGTATTTTTAGTTGTCTAGCTAATTTCTTTCTATTTTTTGTAGAGATGGGGTGAGCTGAAATGATCCACCTGCCTCAGCCTCCCAGAGTGCTAGGATTATAGGCATGAGCCACTGCGCCTGGCCTCATCATTTTTTTAAGCACTTCTTTACTTTCTAGTACAAGATGTTTCAGGCTTGTCTTCTACTTTCCCCACCCAACCCTAAAATCAGCCATTTCTCCAAGGGGCCCTGGTTACTTTAAGTGGGGAATGGTATTTAAAAACTAAGATCTGGGCACTAAAACTTTTCTAATTAAGGAAGTAAATTACTGTTGAGTGCGTATTTTGTCTTTCCCCTTGTGGCTAACAAAGAAAAAGTAGTTCCTTAAGTGTTTCACTTTTGAAAAGGACATGTTAGAAACATCTGTACTGTAGGGAAAATTGCTATATAATTATATGGCAAACTTCCCACACTGTGAAATTTAACTCTTATTTCTTCAAATCTGCAGCCTTAGTTCCTATATGTTTTCCAATAGTATTGCTGGCTAAGGAATATGTTTTAGTTTATTATCACAGTGTGGCAAGAAGAGCAAGTGGCATGTAGCTTTTTGTCTTTGCTATTAAGAACCTCTGGGTGGAGCACAGTGGCTCAGCCTGTAATCCTAGCACTTTGGAAGGCAGAGGTGGGAGGAGAAAGAAAAAAAAGAAAGAAAGAAAGAGAAAGAAAAAAAGAAAGAAAAGAAAAGAAAGAAGGGAGAGGAAGGAAGGAAGGAAGGAAGGGAGGGAAGGAAAAAGAAGAAAGAAAGAAAGAAAGAAAGAAAGAAAGAAAGAAAGAAAGAAAGAAAGAAAGAAAGAAAGAAAGAAAAAGAAAGAAAGAAAGAAAGAAAGAAAGAGAAAAGAGAGAAAGAAAAGAAAAATTAGCCAGGTGAGAAAGAAAGAAAGAAAGAAAGAAGAAAGAAAGAAAGAAAGAGAGAGAGAGAGAGAGAGAAAGGGAAGAAAGAAAGAAAAGAGAGAAAGAGAAAGAAAAGAAAAATTAGCCAGGTGTGGTGGCGCATGCCTGTAGTCCTAGTTACTGGGGAGGCTGAGGCAGAAGGATCACTTAATTTGAGGCTGCAGTGAGCTATGATGATGCCACTGTACTCCAGCCCCAGCAACAGAGCGATGCCCTGTCTCAAAAAACACAACAAAACAAAATGCTCAAAAGCAGTTTCTAAATATTGTCACTAATTGTGAAATTTTGTAAAGAACCAGAGTGAATGAGTATCATATGACTTTAAACACTTGAAAGGAAATTGTAGAGGCTTGCTCTTTTGGAAAATGTCCTCCTAAAGTGATGGCTTCATACTGTGGTGGTTAGCTAATATGTCAAGGCTCAATTTAATTTAGGGGGAGGTGAATAGTTAATGACAATGGGAATGAATGCATTTCACAAATAGTCTTTTTGATGATTTTCAAAAAACTGACTTCTTGGCCAGGTGCAGTGGCTCACACCTGTAATCCTAGCACTCTGGGAGGCCGAGGTGGGAGGATCACTCAAGGTCAGGAGTTCGAAACCAGCCTGAGCAAGAGCGAAACCCCGTCTCTTCTAAAAAGACAAAGAAATTAATTGGCCAGCTAAAAATATATAGAAAAAATTAGCCAGGCATGGTGGCACATGCCTGTAGTCCCAGCCACTCGGGAGGCTGAGGCAGGAGGATTGCTAGAGCCTAGGAGTTTGAGGTTGCTGTGAGCTAGGCTGACGCCACAGCACTCTAGCCCGGGCAACAGTGTGAGACTCTGTCTCAAAACAAACAAACAAACAAACAAAAACCTGACTTCTTGAAGATTCTGATCAGGTTGTCATTGTTTTTACTAGTATATTGTAATGTGTTCATACCAGCAATAGGAGATGGGTCAGTTCTGTCGTTCACTTGTATACTAATAGTATTACCTTTAATTTCCAGTTTACTTACAAGAATCTTGTCACATCCATTTTGTGTTAGTTTAGTTAAAACTAGCTAATGTAATCTGTAAATACACATCAGGCCAAGTAAATGGCTAAACATAGTGATCTACTCCAAAAGTGAACAAATGGAAGCATCCCGCCACATTTCCACCTTGTGGGTTTTCCACTCTGTTCCCAGGTATGTCACATGTCACTGAATGTAACATGTGATCCTCTAATATTTGGACTAATGCAGGTGCTAGTGCTAGGTTATGTATCAAGTAGTAAAGCTTAACATATTTCTTATTAAAGAATGCAAATAGAATTTCATCGCACCTCAGAAGACCCTTTATTCCAACATAAACCCTTAGGGAGGGTGCACCCCAGGTTAGAAACCATTGCTCTAGAACCTTTCAGAAGAATGAATTCACTTCTTTCTGGGCAGAGAGGTTGGCAGAGGAAAGTGCAGAATCACTAGCTGAGCAGCAGCCCAGGGGAACAGACTTTTAGGGTGCACAAACACTAGCTCCAGGATGCTCAGGGAAGAATCTGAGCAGTTCTACTCTGGAATTTCCTGGAATTGCCTTTCTCCTTGGTGTATTATCCTTTTCCTTTCCTCATCCCAGTAGGCAGGCAACTAAGTAAAGAATAACAATGAAGCAAACAGTAGGGACACTCAACAAGTTTGGTGGTGAGGGGCAGGGATTGCAGCAGGTGACCTGGAGTAAGAGGTGTGTGAGTGGAGATGGCGTGTAAGTAGGAGATAGTCAGGGCAGGAAGGGGGTACAGTGTTCCAAGCAAAGGGAACAGCATATTTGAAGGTCAGTGTTCAGTGTAGCTTGAGGGCAGATTGAGACTGGGTGCATACTCAATGCATATAGGGAAGGAAAGATGTCTGTTTTTAAATGATAATAAGAGGACAGCCACATCCCTTTCCCAACTGGTAACTAAGTATCTCCCAAACAGACACTGGGCCTACTGGCTAAGTGTGTGAGTTCTGAAGTTGACTTGACCTGAATTAGGATCTCAGCTCCATCACTGTAGGACCTTGGGCACATTATTTAATCTTGTTTCCTTATAGGGACCATAGCAATATGTATGTCACAGTGGTGTGATGCATTAATTAATTACTAATGTAAAGAGCTTAGTCTAGTGTCTGGCACATGATGCTCAATAAATTCTGGCTATTTTCCTTCTGAGCATTGTGGTTATTGGGTTTTCTACTTCAGAAGGGCTCAGGGGGGAGGTATAGTTTAGTCAGAGAAAACCTGAAGGATCACATAACTCCAATGATCAAAACCTCATAGTCTCCAGCCTCCATTGAGCTGAAATTAAAAATCTTCTGCACTCACCTCAAATCTCTACCCTACCACTTCTCATTTTCAACAGATGTGCTTCCACCAAAATCCAACTTTCTTGGAAAATGCAAGCAATCAACAGACCAGGCCTCAGCTTTCCACCACCAAAACCTCTAACTCACCTGGACTTGCATCTATTCTTTCTTTCCTTCTGTTACCGGGAAGACATCTTTGAGTTGAATGACAATCTCTCTATCTGGTTCTGTAAGCAACCCCTTTGTAGGGCTGGATTTCCGTAGATTATTTTCCCTTCTCTCTTGACTTCATCTTCTCTCTTTAGCTCTTTCTCCTCAACAGTTAAACACTCTCAAGTCTCCCAACTTAAAAAAGGCATATACTCAATTCCCTCCAGAAGCTATGCTTTCTGTTATTACTCGCCACCAAATTTAGTGACATTTGTCCACAGCTATCTTTTGTTTCCTCATTTCCCATTTATTCCTAAGCCCACTGAGTCTAGCTTTCTGTCCCTGTCATTGAGCTTACTCCATTCTCACCAAGATCATCAGCTAATTTCTAGTATTCAGACCTACTAGACTCTTTATATCCTTTATCTTAACTTGGCTTCCCAATACCATTTAGTATCTATCATCCCTGTGCCCTTTCTCTCAGGGTCTCATGATTCCATACTCAGTTACCGTTCCGTCTGTCTCCCTGGCCATTCCCCCCAGTCTCCAGTGCCTGTGACTTAAATATTGGTGTCTCTTATTGTTTTGTCATAGCTCCCCTTCTCTTCTTGTTTCAAGTGATCTCCTTTAGTGGTCTCTTCCCCTTCTATGAGTTCATTGGCTGTCATTTATGCTGATGGCTCCCAAACTTGTCTTCAGCCTAGATTTCTCTCCTTACCTCCAGGTTTTAAATCCACTAACACTGTGGTCCCAAACCCCTGGGCCA
>CAUYPO010115238.1:0-30135 GCA_963574435.1 Cheirogaleus major | reverse complement strand
TTCAAATAATTAAAAGAGCTTTGTAAATTGTGACATTCCAATACTGCACAGTGAAAACTGATTATTTAAATATTGAGTTTAATTGTAATGCACATTCAATAGACAGACATTCTTCAAATGAATGAAAATGTTGTATAAAATCAATTCATTATGTAAGAGCTACACGTAACTAACTTGCTGCTACAGTACCATCATTCGTGCGCAGGACGCACATGCCGGGCGAGAGGATTCCAGCCACACCTCGAGAGAGCTCGGAGGGCCGTGGGGGCTCCTCTACCCTGGGAGAGGGCGGCCGCGTGGCCAGAGCGGGGCCGTGGTGCTCCAGTCCTTGTCTGTGAGAAGGAGGAAGAGGGGATTCCCTGTTTACCTGTCCGCAGCAGCGGGAAAACCTGCGGGTTTGCAGAGGCTGGTGCAAAGCGCAAACGTAAAACCCTCAGGCATTTCAGGTCAGCGACCTCAGAGCTTTAACCCGAGTGCAGGGCCCGTCGGCTGCTCGGTGAGTCAGCCGGGAGGGCCTGGCGGAGGTGGAATGACCCACAGCATCGCGAGAATGTGCCCAGGACACAGGTGTCCTCATTTCATCAGGGCCTGTGTTACCGGGTGCAGCCTGATGCACAGACTGCCAGAGAAACTGCTCGAGGGGAGCGCGTGTCTGCGTGTGCTCCTGTGTCTATGTGTGTATGTGTGAATGTGCGTTTGTGTGTGCAAGTGTGAGTATCCTTGTGCATGCCTGTGCATGTGCACTGGTGAGCCTGTGTGTGTGTGCATGTGCACGTGTGTGTGTGTGCACGTGTGTGTGTGTGTGTATGTGGGATGCCACATCATCCTCATTCTGAGTTGCCAGGCGACGAGTGTGTGTCCTTCCACAACACCGTCCTGGGAGCCTTGCTGGCCCTGTGTTGATCCTCTGCCCCACCTAGAACAAGCCCTGCTCCCTCCGGCACAGACCCTCGGGGCCAGGCCCTGCTGCTCTGCTCGGCTCCTCCAGCCCCGCCCAGGACAGTGGGGTGGAGAGCAGAGGTTACCACCGGGCCCTGCTGTCCAGGCCTGCCGGCCTCCCCGGCTCCTGTCTCTGTGGCCCCAGCCGGGCCGGCCTCGGGGCAGGTGCCAGCGGCCCGGACCCCGTCTGGGAAGCCCCCGTGCTGCCCTGCCCTGGGGAGAGGCCGGCCAGCAGGCTGGGGAGCCACTCCGGGCCGTCCGTTGCTCCAAATGCTCCTGGGCAGTGTTGTCCGCGGGTCTCTGTGGCCAGGGAGCCACTGCGTCCCGGTGACCTCGCTCTGTCTGGCTGCCTCCCTTTTCAATTAAAGCCGGTACCTCCTTTGAAAAAAAATACCGTATTCTTTTCAAGTATCTCTCATTTCCCTATTTTCCACAGATGTCGCCAGGATTATCATTCACTCTTCAAGGTCACGGCAAAGTGACTCCCTGCTGGGGAGTGACGCTTCCCCTGGAGGGACCCAGTGTCCCCGAGACCAGACACTGGCCGGTCAGGCTACGCACGTCCCCTCGGGCTGAATCCTCCTGCATGAGTTCCTCGGGTCACTTGGGGATACAGGGCTTTGGGAAGAGGTCAGAGGGCGAGAACAGGACTACCCTGGCTCTGTGCCAACACACACCGGGGCCTCAGACACGGCACCCGCTGGCTGAGCCTCAGTTTCCCCATCTGTGTAAGGTGCCCACAAGACCTCGCAGCCCCTCACCTCCAGAGGACAAGGCTGGTGTCTCCTCCTGTCCCAGGCTACCCAACGCCGACCCTCACGTCCCCAGGCCCCCACGGCCACTCCCGTGAAGGGGGCTCTGGCCCACGTGCATCCAAACACCCCAAGGTACCCAGAGAACAGAAACTTCCCTGGAAGCTCCTTTCTTTTCCCAACAATCCCTTTTACAACAATTGCGGTCACATGATCTAAAGTAAAATATGCCCATCTAATTTATTGAACTTCCACCCAAACTTAGACATCAAATGTTTTATTAATATTTTCTATCATCCTTACAAGTTAAACCAGCCATGAAAATTACCTTCCACAGAAAAAAAAGTGTCGAGAATGTGTTCATTTATAGGAGTTGCCGGGCAGCCTTTCCTCGGCAATTTAATCAGAAATGACCGAGGTATGCTCGGACACCTGCTCTCCGAGACAAATACCGAAATATTTAATTAATGTCAATCGGGCCTGGAGAAGGGAGGCCTGCAAGTCACCGAGGGGTTTGGGTGCTGTCCCGGGGGCTCCGGCCACGTTTCCAGCACCAGGGCCACCGGGGGCCGGCAGGAAAGGAACAGGAGCCGGGGGCCTGGACAAGCCAAGCCGCCTGTGCCTCCCGTCCCTCCTTCTTCCCTCTTTGCAAATTCCTGTTAGTTCTGTGCTTTCGAGGCACCTAGTATCATAGACAGGAATCAGAACATGGAGCGCTTGGATGTTTTCAACAAAAATAAAAATGTTCTCTTTGGGGTTGGATTGAGCTCCGTCGGCTGCTGTGGCTCCAACCCCCTGACTCCAACGCCGTGGCGTCCGCAAGCTTGTCCCGGGGCCGTGGCAGGCAGCTGGCTGGGGGCTGCTGGGCAGGTCTGTGTCTCTGGAGCCCCGGCCACCCCAGCAGGGCACAGCGGTGAGCATCGAGGGGCGCTCGTCGTGAACTGGATCTGCGTGGGAGGTGGGAGCCAGGCGGTGTGTGGCCGTACGAAGACGGTGTGGGCTGGAGCACAGCACACTGCGCACCGGGAAGCCCCCTCGGCCACCCATGGGGCCCCACGACCTCTCAGGGTGAAGCTGTCCTCGGAATCCACAGAGCTCTCCAGGCCTCTGTTTCTCCATCCGGGACCTGGGCCAGCCCCCCAGCCCTGGAGGGTCTAGAAGGCTCCGAGGAGCCCCCTGGAAGATGCCCTGAAGTCCCGTGTTGAGTCGCACGTCCCTGTAACTCAGCGCTCTCCTTGTGCGAGGCCCGGCGGGACCCGGCTATTTCTCCCGGTAAGCTGGGCCCTCTGGGGCTCTGGACAGCCGTCTCCGGAGCTACCGGAAACTTCTCCCTGGTGAGACAGGAGGGAGAGAGACGTGGGGACATCTATCAGGACTTTCAGGTGCGATGATTTCCCTCTCAAGTAATTCCTGTTACTTTCTCAGCTTTCTACGCGTTATACGATCCTACTTCTTCCCCACCGGAAACGCCACGAGAAGGCACTTTTCTGTCCTTTCTACCACTTCATGATCGGCCTTGTGGACAAGCGCCGTCTTCCGCTCTGAGGTTGTTCATCCAGCAGAGACAAACCGTGCCAGCTCATGGGCCTGCTCTCACGTCCCTGATTGGCCGGGACTGAGAACATGCAGCCATGACCCTGCCTCCCAGGAGCTGATACGACCTGCCACAGGGATCGGCCCAAAGAGGCTTGGAGCAGATACCGGGTCATCTCTCACTCACGTTAGCGTGCCACGACGGGAGGTCGGGAGATAGAACGCTGCTCCCCCACCTTTCACGCAGGCCCAGAAATTAAACCCACCGAGGGAGGAGGAAGGGCTCCCCCAGGGCTGCGGCAGGAGGCGGGCGGGGAAGGAAGGTGGAGAGGATGTAGCCGAGCCCACCCGTGGGCACATCCGCCGCAGCCCGGGTGGGCCCGGATCACACAGAACCACCCAGCACCATGGGGCTCCCTGGGTGCCAGGCACGGCCGGGAAACTGAGGGTCCGGGAGGGGTGATGCCTCGCAGGGTCTCACTGGCAGTGGCTTTGAAACCCGACTCCAACCCAGCCTTGTCTGACCCCACAACCTGCCAAGATGGGCAGCCAGGGAGGGGCAGTGTGGTTTGCCCAGACCTGTCACCACAGGGAGGGCAGCCACCATGGCACAGACGCTGCCGGGCGCGCAGGGGGCATGGCCACGCCGACCCTCAGCCACACCATCACACGCTCTGTGCCACACGCCTGGGCCTGGCCCCCCTTCTCCTGCCCTCCGTTTGCTGAACGGCTTCCAACCTCTCGTAAGATAATGGATGCGACTCCATGTTGGAAGCGCTGCTTTATACGCGAGGCTCCTGATTATTTTAATTAAGAACACAGCAGCTGCGCTGACCACCGCTGAGACCGCCATCCTGCGCGCCCGGAACCCGGCAACGGCGGTGAGGTCGGCACCCACGGCCCATCCCAGGGGACAGGAGCGGGGGTCCCCACGCAGCACTGCCCGGCCCCTACCATCCCAAATGGGACGCGGGAGGGGAGGGAGGGTCTGAGCCTCATGCCCGCCTCGGTTTCCCCTTCCATCACACATTTGCATAATTTGCATCAAGGGAGGGACCCGTGTGCAGCCAGCCTGCGCCCCGCCAAGCCTCTCCAGATTGGAGCCGCGGCAGCTGCCATCCATCATGCTTGGACTCCGGCCCGCGCGGCGATGGCTGTCCACTCCCGGGGACCAGCCCGGCCAAGGCCCCAGCGAGAGCCATGATTGATTAACAAGCGCGAGCCGAATCGCTCTCCGTAATGGTGATGAATGCGGCCGGGCCTCTCTGGTAGTCACGCTGTTCATCCATTTTTAGGCCTTGGAATGGCAACCGGGTCTCTTCATCCGGCTGTCAGCTACCAGCCGCCCTGCGCTGGGGCTGTCCCTGCCTTGCTTCCCGGTCCCATCTGTCGTGGGCAGTGCAGGGGCAGGGCCTGCCGTCTCCCCTGTGCACGGAATCCTTCCAGCGCGAGCTTCAGCGTCAAATGGGTCCACACCGTGTGTTCCGAGGTCGTGAACATGACCTGCTTCAGAGTGAGCGCCAGCCGCCCGGTCCCTGTGGCCAGCGTGGGCCGGCTGTGCCAGCCTCCTCTGCAAAGCCGTCCCGGCGTCCTTGACAATGAGACTCTGCCCTGCTGGGTGGCCGAGGCCACCCAAGGCCTGTTCTCAGGGCTCTCCACGGTCGTAGCAGCAGGGTCCTCGTGGCGTCCTGGACAGAGGGAGGCAGAAGTGACCTTGAGAAGGCAGACCCGGGCTGCATCTCCTGGGCTTCTTTAGCCTGGTCCAGAGTCCCCCTCTAAGCTCCAGGAGGGTCTCCAGGCCAGACACGAGTGTGACCTGAGAGGTGGAGGGGCCGTACCCCCGGCCACCTAACCGTGGTGTAAGTGGGATCCTGACCCACTCAGAAACGTGTTCCCAAACCAGCAGCTCTTTGCAGGAAATTGGTGTCATCCTGGCCCAAGAATAGGAGACTAGCACGCGGCCGGGGTTGTGGAAGTCAGAATGTGCAGACGCTGGGAGGCCAGTGTCCATCCCTTGGGGCAGCTGGGCAGGGGCGTGGGGTGTGGGCGCTGCTCTGGGCAGGGCAGACGCCTCCTGGGCTGCAGAGTGGGGATGCCTGTGTGAGCCCTGCTTGCCCGGGGGCTGCGGCCAGGAGCTGGCGTCTGGTGCGTCCGCTGGGTCCCCCCGCTGCACGGTAAGGAGGGGGCAACAGAGCAATCGCATCCACTTCCGTGGGGAGGGTGGGGCTCCTGTCACCCTCCCTCGTGCTCTGTTCCCAGGAGGGGCCCCTTTCACAGGGTGAAAACTCATCACTCCCTGTGCAGACGAGGAATCCATGTGCTGGAACAGAGGCCTCAGGCCGTGCTGCAAGGAGATACATGGGCTTGGCGCGGAAAGTATTCGTGTGCAAAGGAACTGGAAGATCAGATGCTCACACCGCAGTGCTGACATGCTTCTAGTGTGAGCATAGCTGATGCCAGGCCAGGACTGAGGATCAGGCTCCTCTGTGTGTGTGTGCATGTGCATGTGCACACATGCATGTGCATGTGTGTGTGCATGTGCGCACGTGTGCATGTGTGTGCATGCATGCGTATGTGTGCATGTGTGTGTGAGCACGTGTTTGGGTTGGGGTGAGGACCATGAGACAGCGCGGGGTGCAGAAGCGTGTGGGTTGTAGGGACAGAGGGCCACATTCCTGAAGAGCCGTGTGTGGCCAAGACACATGCAACAAACTGTCGCAAAGACCCTCCTCTCCCATCACGACTGAGGGAGGACGCGTCTCCCGGAACACTGGCAAAGGTTTTACAGACGCTCGGTTGACACCGGGGGCTGGGGCGGGAGGGGATGCCAGCACCCCCACACCGTGGGACAGTGCCGTGACCACCTCCAGGGGGACAGTCTCCCAGACACGTGTGTGTTCACGTGGCAGCAGTGACCTCCCCTCCACGGCCTCCTCCTGCCTGAGCCCCCTCACGGGAGCGACCGCTCAGCACTCCAGCTCCGACCTCTGCCCCGGACCCCCCGAAGCAGCCACGTCCATGCTGAGCATCCCCTCCCAGCCCGACCGTGTGGTCCACAGTGCTCGGGTCCTGGGCCCTCCATCCCCGGCGTCTGCCCTTCCCCGCGGGGTTTGTCCCCGAGGCGGAGTCCACCCCGGGCCAGGTGAGGCCTACTGTCTGCAGGGTGGGCACAGAAGTCATCAACATCTGAGGCCTGTTGTCCCACGGCGGGAAGAGAGTGAGGACAAGTGTGCCGTCTCACCCGAGAGCCGAGTCACACCCTGGTGAGAGGGGTCACTCCTGTCCTCACTCGGTCCCCCCGAGGGACAGTGGGGTTGGTCAGAGGACGAGAGGGGTGTCAGCGTGGAAAGCTCAGTAGGTGCTCACAGGGCAGCTGGGGAAAGACTTTTCATGCAGAGATTGAGCTACATAAAAGTAAAAAAATGTACCTTATCCTTTAGAAGGTCAGAGAGAGAGGGAGGGACAGCAGGGAGACCTTGTGGCATCCCCAGGACAGAGGAGGGGGTGCCAGCGCTGATTTTAAGGGGGACGAAGAGAAAAAAAAATAGTGACGGTGTCAGCTGATAACAAAAGCAGGGGCAGATGTCAGAGGCCAGGAGTTGGTTCCCGCCCTTCCTCGGAGCAGGGACTATCTGTCGCAGGATGAGGGCCTCTGCCACGGCTGAGGCTGTAGCTCAGGTCCTGCTGTTGCTCGGGAGCTCTGCAAACGCAGATTCTCAAAACACAATTTTAAA
This sequence comes from Cheirogaleus major, assembly GCA_963574435.1. NCBI lineage: Eukaryota > Metazoa > Chordata > Mammalia > Primates > Cheirogaleidae > Cheirogaleus > Cheirogaleus major. Next base: position 23,177 of record CAUYPO010115238.1, on the reverse strand, counting down.
GAGAGAGATTTACAGTTCTTTTCCGTCCGTTCGGCTCTTTTCAGAAGCTGCTCAAATCAGAACTCCCACGGGTTCCCGTTGGGGGAGAACTCACAGGATTGGTCCTCAGCTTCGGGGAAACTGTGGGATTAGGTATCTCCCTGTGACTTTGCAAGGCCACCCCTTTCAAAGGGTTAAGGTTCGCTGCAAAGCGCGGGGTGTGCGGAAGGAGTGCGGGCTGCTCTGCTTGGGACCAAAATTAGTCTCATTAAAACCCTTTGTTTTATAGGTGAGGAAACTGAGCCGCAGGTCCAGGAAGACTCACCACTCTCCCGGTTTAACCCGGCCGCCGGGCAGCTCCGGGTGGGCTCAGTCGCCTTCTTCCTGGGTCCTTCACTGCCACCGGTCGTGAAGTCCCTGCACAGCAGGGACCCGGGCTCAGGGTCTGTGCGTCCCCCGGCACTCGGCAGTGCAGGGACATCTCAGGGCCTCTCTTTGTCTGTTCAACCACGTGACAGGCCTGAGTTCTCACAGCGTTCTGCGAGGCAGGGCTATGTATGAGCCCAGATTTGGAAAACAAAGCAAATGCAGATAATCGGTGAGCGCCGTGTTCTCGATAAAATCTTTGTCCCGGCCCACGTCTAGGTCACCAGAGGAAGGGGGCACTAAACGTCCTTGCCCAACTTGTTACAAGTTGCTCTGCTTCTTCAAAAGATGCAATTCCTTCTTAGAACGTTATCTCCGGGGAAGAATGAGGAGCGTCCACTTGTCCCAGAGCGACACTCCAGAGCAAGAAGCACGAATACCTGCTCCGCGCCGCAGACACGCGCGGGGATGTTACTCACCTTGCAAAGAGGCAAGAGAACCTGCAGTTTCGAGAGGGTACATGGGTTTTCTTCAAAGGCGGCTGTCTTGCACATGCAAATATTTGTTTGAAATTTATATATTCCTTGAAGATGAAGCAAGCGGGGTGCAGGCAGGAGGGGCTGCGTCCGGAGAGCCATGGGAGAAGGGATCGATCGGCGCAAGGACAGAAGTCGCTTAGCATAAAAACTCACAGCAGCGTTTCTCCGGGACACAGCGAAAGTCGAAGCTGGCACGACCGACGCAGGCGAGGGGTGCTGGCAGAGCGCCGCGGCCACGGAGAGCCCGGCAGGCGCGAAGCCGCAGGCTGAGCTGCGCGTGCATCAGGGGGAAGGCAGCGCCCGCGACAGGCCGGGAGGGGGTCAGACTGGTGGAGCCTGACTCCGGGCTTCTCATTTGCTTCCCATTTCCATACAGATCTCTCTGCAAACAGCCTTCCAGGAGGGACGGGCCTCTTCATCCTCATGACTCGGTGAGAGGTGAGCGCACAGGGAACAGAGGAGCAGCCCCACCCAGGGCCACCTCTGCCCCTCTCAGTCTGGAGCTGCCAGGCCGGCCGGTGGCCCTCTCTGGGCTGCCAGGGGTCGTGCTCAGGAAGGGGCAGGCCTTCAAGAAAACCAGAGTGGTCTTGGTACCCTAAGCTCGAAATGTCATCAGCGGATACAGGCGGGAAGACCCCCAGGGCGGGGACTGGCATTCACGCATCCATTCAGCCAGTATTCATGGAGCAAGCCGGCAGCGACGTCAGGAAGGGCAGAGAGCAAAGCGGAAGGGCCGTGGCCTCGGGCTCTACGCTCCAGCCGGGGGATGTCCGCTGCCCTCCATCCATCGGAGGTCATGACAAACGCCGGCAGGACGCCCACACCTGGGCGCCTCCTGGAGGGTGGATAGGGTCTGCCAGGTGAGGCAGGCGGAGCTTCCAGGCAGAGGGCTGCTGTCCTCCAGAGCCCTGTGAAGAGCCAGACCCCGAGTGAGCCCTAAGGGCGCGCGGACAGCACGGTGGGGCCGGGGCGAGACCAGGGCTGGAGGCCTCTCTGCGGCGTCCACTGAGAAGAGGCGAAAACCCCGGCTGCCTGGCAGTCAGGGCGCGTCCACGGGGTCTTAGGAGGTGCAGCTCCGGAGATGCCGGGGCCAGAAGCCAACTGTGTTCCAAAGACAGGGAGGAGTGGGGGTTTAAGCGGAAGCCGAGGGCAACCGCGGAGTTGTCTGGAAGGATGGCCACGGATGGGGCGGCTGGCCAGGTCCAGCAGCACAGGTCCACGCCGTTTCCCACGATGCTGTCACGGGTCGCGTCTGCCCAGGTGAGAGGCTCCAGGCAGGCTCCTCTGTGGGTGCGGCGGCAGGTCCTGCAGGAACCAGGTCTAAGCCCCGAACCAGAGGGACGCCGCCTCTCACACACACGTCACCTTTCGCGGTGGTGAATCACCACGGCACGTTCTCAGCAGGGTGACACCGCTGGATCCAGTGTCTTCGGTGGCTTCCCTGGCTGCTGTGGAGTTGGGGGCTGAAGAATATTCTGGTCTTCCCTGGCAGAGACGAGGGCTCGGCTGGCGGGAGCTGGGGAACCAAAGTGCTGGGTTCGAGGTGGGCGTTGAGGAGGAACGTGCGGCAGGCGGAGATGCTCGGACGCCCCAGGTGAGGCAGCCTCGCTCCTGGGTGTCTGGCGCGGCGTCGGTGGGTGGACGTGGCCTGGCTAGAACGGTCAGCGCCCGCCCTGAGCAGGGCTGCCGGCTGGAAGGAGTGGGCAGAGTCTGTGGGCAGGCGCGTGTTCGGGTCTGGAGCTTAGGAAAGAAGACAGGGCTTGAAATGGGGGGTTTCCAGGTGAAGAAGTTGAAGCCACAGAAATAATTCCAGTGAGAACTGAAAAGAGAAGATGGCCCGGCCCCGACGGTGACATCCTCAGCCTCAGAGACAACCTGCATGAGCAGGGCCGCCTGGAGCCGTCCCCTGGGAGGGGCTGGCTCAGGGACAAGCCCAGCCCCTGTGGTCACCTGCATGGGCTGAGAGGACAGCAGACACACGCGTGTGTAGGTTGGAGCACGGATGTCTCCCTGCTCTCTGCCCCCCCGTTCTCTCCGTCCTTCTAAAGGATAAAATAAACTTTTAACTTTGGTATCTTAATCTCTGCGTGAGAAACGTTCTCCACCTGCGCTGTGACCACCTGCCGGGCCTTCCGCCCTAGCCGGGCAGGTGCACGCCCCCCTTAGCGCCCGGCCGGGCCGTGCTGGGACAGCCCTGCAGGCGTCTGTAGGCCCCTTCTATCTGGGGAGACGTATCTCGCACCCTGTGTTTTAACACGAGCCCAGAAACCCTCAGAATGAATGTGTCATAATTTAAATTTATGTAGCTGCTTCCTGCCGACGGACGCGAAGATTTGCTCTGCGAGCCGTTTCGTGCTGCGTGCTGCGCGCAGACATTCCCGTGCACATGCACGAGGACCTCCCCGCCGCAGATTTGCGGCCGTACCTCCCGTCTCTTAACGCAGATTTCCAGGAGTGAAATTGCTCGGCGTGTGTTGTCACTCTTATATCAACAAGCGATTCTCTTCAGAGTGCCGGCGCCGGTCTGCACTTACCCCAAATGCTTCCTGGCGCTTCTGCTCCCCCGAAAACTCCCCCGAGATTAAATTATCCGCGGTTAGAAATGATTGCCGACGTGCTGGATCATAAAGACGAGGCTTCCCTCCACTCCGAGCCGCCGCGTCCCGGGAAGACGCGCATCTGTCACGCGCCGCGGCCGCGCCGCCTCCGCCGTGAATCACCTGTGCGCGGCGCCCGTTTGTCTTTCCGTTATTGATTTATAGGACTTCCTTATTTATTCTGAGTGTTAATCTGGTTTCTGTTTTATACGCTGCAATATTTCCTCCTGCATGTGACCTGTCATCCCGCCTGGTTTACGGTGGCTTTGTTATACCACTGTCGGAACTTTCCACAGAGCCGAACGCGAGATGACTCCCGGGATTAAAGTTTTGATTTAGAACATCTAATCCACCCCACAATTACGGGACAGTCTCCTCTGCACTGTCCAATGATCACACACTTTGTTCTTTTTCCTGCAAGCCCGTTGATATCCGGGTCTGACCTCACGACCAGCAGCCCGAGGGGGAGCGGGGAGGGTCTCTCTCTTCCACGCAGGAGGAGTTAGTGGCTCCAGAAATTTTTGTTTCTTTTTTCCCCAATAACAGACCGAATGGGCAGAGTGGACGGAAAGGGCTGATGGAGAAGCCCTTGTCGGTGTCCTCTGCCTGTGTCCTGCCTGGTCCCCTCCGCACAGGGACCTCGTCCACAGCGGGCCCGGCTCAGGACGTGAACCCTGCCAGCTCCCAGCCGGAGGTCACCCTGCCCCACGCAGCCCTGTGCCCTCAGGCCAGCTCTGACCACCCCTTCTCTGTGTGGCAGGAGGTGGTGTTAGCTGATCTGCTGCCACCGCTGTTCCCACATGTGCAGCCTCACGGCCACTAGTGTCCACGGCCCAGGTCTTCCCTGTCCACCCCAACAGCCACCAGGTTGCTTGTGCCCAGGCCGGGGTCTGGGTCTCGCAGCTCTCCTGGGTATGCTCAGCCAAGGGAGGTGGCGGCCCCACCTGGGACAGGACAGGTGGGATGTCCCCAGCCTTGTCTGGCCCTTGCTCCATCCTCGTGGCCGGGCCTAGGGCCACCCCCGCACCTTTGGAGGAAGAGGTGGAAGAGAAGCACAGGTGTCCCCGGGCTGTGCCCTCCCTGCTCTGCCATCTCTCCAGCTCAGAGAGGCCTGGACTCCGCAGGGAAGGCCTGGCTCAGACTCTGGCCAGAGCAGTGCCTGAGGCCCCTCCTGCGCCCCCCCGGCCACATGCACCTGTCAAGGGACGTTCGGGTTTGGGCTTCAGTTTCATCTTCTCCGAGCAACGCTGAGCAGAGACGGTCATGCCCACTTTGGGGGAAACTGAGGCACTCGATGTCGCAGGCAGTGGGGACTCCCTCACTGTGCTGCCCGGGGTGAGGCTCAGGGAGTGTCGGGGCTGGGTCCCGAGGTCGGTTTGAAAGCTTGGCCACTGTTGCTGGGTCTGGGGACTCACTGGATTGTGGGGGACACCGGCCAGGGTGGGCAGCAGGTGCTCCCCAGAGAAGCGAGCTGAGCCGCACCTCTCTGCCTCTGAGCCCTCGGCCGCGGTTCGCTCTTCACGCTCAGGGCGTGTGTGGAGGAGGAAAGAGGGGGACGGTCTCCGTCGTCATAGACCAGCCACCTGCTCAGGCGCTGGAGACTCGGGAGCTGCACACACAGCAGGCGCCCAACCGGTGTTGACACTCCCGTCTGCGGAGCCCACTCTCCTGCCCACGGACGCCCGAGCAGGGGCCTCAGACGTGTCCGGGCTCCGCCTGAGCCTGCGTGTGATGATGCTGGGTTGCTCTTCCACGGTTCACAAACCAAAATGTTTCCGTAAATTCCAACAAACTTCCTCTCATTTGGCCCAGTCGGCGAGTCTTCCCCTTTACGGAAGAAAAGTCGCCATTCACGGGGTGGCAACATCGCTGCAGCCCCTGCCTGCGAGGGGCTCAGACTCGGCGTCCCCAGACGTGCGCTACTCTGTCCCTGCAGAGCCCAGGCTGGCGCCGGGCTGAGGGCAGTGTCTGGACCCCACGGCGCAGTCCTCCTGTCTGCGGGTGTTTCGCTGCAGACGGAGAATCCGTCGTGCCGTCCGGGCATCACGGGTGGCCGTGGTGGTGAGCCGGCCACCCGAGGGCAAGGCCCCATCCCTGGGGGTGACCCTGCCCAAGACACAGCTGGGACAGCTGGCCTCCTGCCACCCTGAGTGACGCAGCCCCCATTTGTCTTGGTTGCGGCCAAACCGCACACCTGTGGCCACGGAGTGACTCTCTGCGCGGAAGGGAGGAGGGCAGGGAGGAAAGAAATGAAGATCCCAGCCCTTTGCCAGACTCCACAAGGAAGACTCCAGAGCGGGGCGAGAACACACTGGGGACACAGGTCTCTCTGGAGCTTTCTGGAGCTCCCAACTGCAGCGGGCCTAAAGGTCCCTCTGCCTTGTGTGGAAAATGCCGGAAACAACGTGCACCCTGGGAGAGGCAGGACGGCCTCCGGGAGGGCCTAAGGCTGCCCCTGTCCAGCCACTTCTCTGTAGTCCGGCCTGTCCCTTGTGGCCCTGAGGGTACAGGAGGGGACGGGCGTGGACCCTCAGCACCCTGGCAACGGGCAGGCCCCCACCCCCACCCAGCTGGCCGGCTGCAGCCTCTGCCACGCCCAGCGTCTAGTCCTTAGTCCTGGGGAGGCCCCTACCCGGCCCCTGCCCGGAGCAGCCCAGAGGAGGGGCTCTCCGCTGTGTGACTTTCTCCAGGGGAGTGTTGATGGAGTTAAAATTGGATTTCTGCTCAGATTGATTATCTAATGTGATAGAAAAATATACAGTCTGGGAGCAAATTTAGATTTCAGTGAAAAATTAAACTGTTATACCAAGCTGCCCACCGAAGCGTTAAATGCATTCTCCGTGTAATTATATCTGCAGATAGCGGCGGGGACGTGCTGTCACTCCAGCTGCTCTCTGGAGGTGCTCAGGGCAGCTCGCCACAGATGCCCGCGCCACCTCGCAGGCTTCCGGAAGGGGAGGGCGCCCTAATTGATTTCACTGGCGTCTTCTCCATCAGCAGACCACTGTCTTCCTCTGGGTTTGGGGGACGGGACCGAGAACACCTTCCCTGGAGCCTCCGGAATGAAGTGGCTCAGGTGGCCACGGGACACGGGAAGGGCCGACGTGGCAGAACCTGTGGTTTGCGTGGTCAGAGGCGCCCGGCGTGCGCTGCTGGGATGGCAGATTTGGGAGGGAGAGCCCCTGGCCTCGGTCCCCAGCCCCGCAGCGCCAGGCCCCACGGGCCCGGGACATCAAATTCTTCCCGTCGGCACCCTCAACGTGTCGCGATTTGTCACTTCAGTCATTAGCGGTACAGTAATTAGGTTTTGGGCTTTTCCCCAGACTGGAATGCAGGATCGATAGCAGAGATAAGTCACCGTAATTGGATTTTGGACGGGGCTCTTCCTCCGCCTTTGTCATCGCTGAGAAAGCCCCTGTCCCCCCCACCGCTCACTCACGGGGCATCACGCCCATTGCAGGGACTGGATCGCGTCCCGTGCGCTCTTTCATAAACAGACACACACTCGGAGAGACAAACGCTAAACATGACCAGGTGTGGCTCAGGATGGGAGAACTCGTGGGGAATGGTGGCCCTCTGAGCCATCCTCCCCGGGGGCCTGGACGCCCCGACACCCCGGGACGCACACCCGGCCGCTCCCTGCCAGGCTTGTTCTGACCTGCAGAATGACCTCTGCTACTTCCGTCACCCCCAGTGAGCTTGGACATGTGGAGAATCAGGAAGGACTGGCAGTAATGACACAATTCTCGTGTGCCTCACACACACATGCATACACACGCACACACATGCACACACACGCACACACATGCACACACATGCACAAACACACACACACGTCCTCGCCATCTGAGAGCGCGGCTCTCGACGCAAACTGACTCACTGCCGACATCCAGGCGGACAGAGACATCCTGAGCTGCCAAAAACATCCCCTGAGCTCTGGCTTCCCCCCTGCACCTCCGTCTGGGAGGCGGCCCCTGCTCCCAGGGGTGCCACAGGGAGTGTGCCGGGTTCGCTTCTGAAGGTTAGAGGCAGTTAACGGCGGGGAGGGAGCCTTCCTCTTACATCTTTTATTAATTCTCAGCTATTGTTTGCTCAACAAATCGCTCTGATTAGAGGTCGCAGGGAGTTCAGAATTGCAGAGCAGCTCTCAGGAGTTCGGTGCCTCACTCTGACAACTTCCCCCTGGAGAACTCTGGAGTTTGCAAGACCCCAGGGCTCGTGCGGACTTTGCGTCTGCCTTCGTGAGCAAAACGCTAGGATGAATAAATCTCCTTGCATTCTACCCTAGTGCCAGAAAAGAAGAACTTGGGGGCTGAAAGGAAAAACCGACACAAGGCCTGGCTCCCACCTACTGCAGGTCCATGGCTGGGCTGGGGCTGAGGCCTGAGACCTGTGGCCCCCAGCCCGATGTCTGTCCTGTCCCCCGACCCTGTCCGTGGGGTTATCTTAAGTGTGCCTCAGTCCGTGTGTATGTCAGGTTCCGAGAGAAAGAGAACCGATGGGATAAACAGACAGACAGATGGGGCTCTGTCATGAGGAACTGGTTCGCGCAGTTACGGGGGCAGAGAGGTCCCACCACCCGCTGTCCACAAGCCGGAGACACGGGGGAGCTGCTGGGGCAAGCTCTGTCCAAGAGCAGTAAGACACTGTTGTCGCAGCTCAGTGGACAAGGCAGAAGGAGCCGACTCTCCCTCTTCTGCCTTTTCACTCTATGACGCCTCCGGAGTGTGGGATGATGTCCACTCATATTAGGGAGGGGCATTTTCTTTACTGGGTCCCTCACTTCTAATGTTACTCTCTTCAGAAACACCCTCGAACACACCAGAAATAACGCTTTGCCATGGTCTGCTCCTTTGAACACGGCATTCCACGGCCCAGGCAGGGTGACACGCATGTAAAATTAACCATCATGGCCAAGTAGTGGAAAGAGAATGATGGTGGTGATGATGATGTTGATGGTGATGATGATGATGATGGTGGTGATGGTGATGGTGATGGTGGTGATGGTGATGATGATGATGATGGTGGTGATGGTGATGATGGTGATGGTGATGGTGGTGATGGTGATGGTGATGATGGTGATGGTGGTGATGGTGATGGTGATGGTGATGGTGGTGATGGTGGTGATGGTGATGGTGATGGTGGTGATGGTGGTGTTGGTGGTACTGGTGATGGTGGTGATGGTGATGGTGGTGATGGTGATGGTGGTGATGGTGATGGTGGTGATGGTGGTGATGGTGATGGTAATGATGGTGATGGTGATGATGGTGATGGTGATGGTGATGATGGTGATGGTGGTGATGGTGGTGATGGTAGTGAGAGTGGTGAAGGTGACGAGGGTGATGAAGGTCACAGCTGAAAACACTTACAAACGCCTAGAACCTATACAGTCCCAAGCACTTGACACACAGTGACTCATTTTGCCCTCACAGATCCCTATGAGGTAGCTGCTTCGTTATTCCACTTGCCCAGAGGGGAGACTGAGGCACACAAAGGGAAATAATCTGCGGTCACACACAGGGAAGGCGGGGCCGGGACTAAACCCAGGCAGGTCCCGTGCGTGCTCCTAGACACCACGTGGTCCTGCCTGGATCCGGGTCTGGGGGGAGAGGAACAGGCCAGCCGAGGGACGCAGGGGGGATGCGCTGGGGCCCCTGGGCGCGTGAGCTGGGTCGTGAGATCAGAGCTTCCTGGTGGCCATCTCGTGGTGCCAGGTGCCCGTGTCGTGTATGGTATCGGTCCATAGGTCCTTTCATACCACGTGGGCCCGGAACACACAGCAGCTGCTTTGCGGACACGTGAGCAAGTCCCCAGCACACCGCGTGATTTAAGCCAAGGCCACCACACACCACATTTCGGTTTCACAGACCGGCTTGGAGCCTCATCCATGTCTAAGACGCAGCACTGTGGCGCTCCTGTCCCCATTTCACAGCAGGGAAAACTGAGTCACAGAGACGGCAACAGGTGGCCTAGGGTGGAGCTGCGACTGGGACCAGAAAGTTGAACGTGACCCAACCTGGGGCCACCTCAGCTGCCCAGCCTCGGCTCCCAGCCGTGTGACACTGGCCAAGTCACTTCCCCTCTCTGTGCCTCAGTTTCCCCTGGCGTAAAACAGGATGCTCGCATCACTGCCTCACAGCTGAGGAGCTGAAGTGTACACGGCACACAGGACGGTCCCGGCCACGCGGTCAGGGCATCGCCGCCGTTTTCTGTGGCTCCTTCCGTGATCAGCGCCATCCACGGGAGCATCCTCACTGCTCGGGGACCTCCCGGTTCTGCCCGCCGGTCACAGTCAGAGCCCTCCCCGCCGTGGGGTCACCCTGGACGTGGACCTGCAGGCACAGATGTCCGGGTGGCTGGGGACGGCGGGGCCGCGGCCAGCGGCGTCTGCAGGGCAGAGATAACACGCTGGCGGTGGCGTCCGCGCCTGTCAGGGCGTTTCGGGCCAGGAGCCCCGGCCCTGGCTCCCGGCTCAGGGACGGCGGCGGGAAGTGACAGGCAGACAGAGCCCCTCACAAAGAGCGCGTCCTCTGTACGCGGAGATAAACCTCGGCGGGGAGAGGGCACTGAATCGGTTGTCGGGCGGCACGGCGCATGCTGACGGGGCAGACGCGAGGCCTTTCACGGCCGCGGCGCTTTATCTCCCTGCGCCGGGCCGCAGACACTCGCCCGGCCACGCGGCTCCCTGGAAAATATTAACATGTAAATGTCACTCTCCGAAGACCAGAAATGAAATGGAACGACCGGCCGCGAGATGCTCCGCCGGGAAGATAAAAAGGAGACAGGGAGACAGAGAGCCGCTCGGGCAGCACGGGGGCCAGGGGCCAAGGGCGGGGCCGGCCGTCTTCGCTCTGTCCCGGCAGACGGAGTCCGCGTGAGCCCTGAGAGCAGGTGGAAGGTTCCGGGCGGCAGCCCCACTGTCGAGATGTCTTCGCCTACTTCCAGGACAATGCACACGGATGCGGAATCTTCCGGGAGCTTTTTATGTGCACGACCCCATTTAGTCACTGCCAGCCCTGTGGCCCCATTTCACAGATGGGGAAACTGTGGCACAGGGAGGTTGGACGGCGGGGCCAAGGGCGCCCGGGCATGTCCTCAGGACACCCTATCTCCTCCCGTCTGATCTCCCGTCGGCACGGAAAGATGCCCCCGTGTGCCGACGGACTCTGGGATGACTTCCCGTGTCCCCAGCCGGCCCCCTGCCCCCAACGGAGACAGAAGCCCTCGCCCGCCGGGAACATCAAGAAGGCAGGCGCACCCCCACCCCCACCCCACCCCGCGGTCAGGGCGAGGCCGCGAGCATCACAGCGGCTCCCTCGAATCGCGGCGGAGAAAGGGCGAGGGGCCTCGGAGAGAGAGACTGGTCTACCTGCCCCGTTTCATAGCTGGGGAAACTGAGTCCCAGAGCATGTCTAATCGTCGTGGATTAGACGGGGCTCCACATTCCCGGTTGTCACCCCTCGAACCCCTGTGGGTGGCCGCCGGCACCGTCTCCTTGTCACAGGCAGGAGAGCAGCCTGCCCAGGGTCCTGCCGTCACAGGCGAGGAGCCAGAACACAACCCAGCCCCGTCCCCGCTTCCTCGGGCCTCCGAGGGGTGAGTACTCCCTGGGGTGGGGCCCGACAGGCTCGAGGGAATGGCCCGTCCCCAGGCAGGGTCCACAGCCTTAGCTCTGGGGAGGTTCTGGCAGGAAGGAGGGTCGAGAGCGAAGCCAAGCCGAGCCACGATCCAGGGAGGCTGCCTGGGGCCGGCCCCGTTTCCTGACACCCCCAGGCCTCCCTCACCACCTCTGCCTGCCACCGGGGCTGGCGTTTTATCCCTCCTCCCGCCTCTTCCCTGCACCCATCCCTGCGTGTCCCCACGCGCCCGGACGTGAGGAAGCTCGGCCAGGAGCAGGGTCCCGGGTGCAGGTGGGACACCCGCTGGCTGCCGAGCTGGCGGGGCGACGTGGGCTCCAGGGCTTTGCAGGAGAGACAGGAGGAAACGGGCCCTCTGCCCCCATGTTTTAGGGGTGCTCGAAGGGGCTGTCCGTGTGTGCCGTGGGTCCCCCTGCCCCATCCCAACTGTGGGACCCAGACTGCTGCTGTCAGTCCCAACGTGTCCCCACCCACCACGGACTTGGACCCCCCTGGAAGACCAAGGGACATCTCCATCTCCTGCCCCCCGACCTGTGCGGGTGGTCTCCACACATACAGAGAAGTGTCGGGCCCGGCCCAGCCCCCTGCACCCCGAGGCCGTGAGAAAACACAGGCCTGAGCCTCTGGCCCCCTTTTCTGAGCCGCTGCCCCTCCCCCACATCCCGGCCTGCTGCCAGTTCTCACCCGCAGACTCCCAGGGTGACCCAGGCCCCACAGCCAGAAGGAGCAGGTGTGTCCCTTCCTCAGCAGCCACCAACGAACCCCCTCGGCTCGGCAGCCAGGCGGGAGGGGCTGGGCGCGAGGGGGCCCCGAGGGTCACGGGGGGGGGTGTGGGCTGAGACCGGGTGGCTCCGGGCTCCCTGGGCACCAGCCCAGGCTGAGGCGCAGGCCCCCGGGGGACAGGGTCGGGGCAGAGATGGGGTGGGTGCCCCCGGATGGAAGCTGTGACCTCAGAAAGCTGGAACGTGGCTTGGGAAACAGCAACGCTCGTTCGTCAAAGTGCGGCACGCTGGGAGCTGGAAGGCTGGCTCCTGAGCTCCCCAGATGGGACATGCTTACACACGCACACGTGTGTGCACCCACATGCATGCTCATACACACGCGTGCACACAATCCACCCATATGCATGCTCACACATGCCCACACAGAACAGACGTGTGCACACACGTGCCCACATGCATGTTCTCAAACACATGCATGCACACTCCACCCATATGCATGCTCACACATGCATGTGCATACCTATATGCACATATGCATACAGATACACAGCAACATTCACACACACTCATAGGCAAACACACAGAGACATGCCCACACGTATACAGGCAAACACATGCACACACAGATGCACACATGCACACACACCCCTGCCAAGCCTCTGACTCATCAGCGCGGCCTCCAGCTCCCAAGGTCCCTGCAGGGAGTGGGGGGAGAGGCTGCTGCTTGGCAGGGCCGGGGGGCTCCGGAGCGCCCCACTGAGGCCCCGACCCCCGTCCCGCTGGAGGGGCAGGAGGACAGCCCGGACTTGTGACCTGGACTTGGGAAATCTCCACCTTGTAGGAAGAGATTCTGGCACCAGGAGCCCTTCCCGGGAACGAAGGGTGCGGGGACCCTGGGCAAGGTGACGCGCAGTGGGTGGGGGACGCAGGGCCCAGCAGCCTTTCGGGGGGCTGTGCCAAGCCAAGGGGGGCTGCGCAGCCAAGCCTGCCCCCCACCAGGCCTGACTGCCTCTTCCTTTCTCCCGGGAGTTGCCCTGGGGGGGAGGGGCTGAGAGCAGGGGCAGCCAGGGACAGGACTCACAGGGTGCTGGGGGGGGGGGTCCCCACAAAGGGGAAACGGGGCAGCACTTTGGGTTGTTTCCAGGGAAGCCCCGAGGCTCCTGCCCAAAGTCGTGGCCTGGGTCCCGGCCCTCCCTGGGACTCAGCTGGACGTGGGGACAGGAGAGAGGAGGAGAAGGGAGGAGGGAAGGTGAGGGGGAGGAGGGAGAGGGGCCCAGTGGGCTCTTCTAGGAGGAGGGGTGGGGAGCGACCAACCCGACCTCTGCCCCCAGCGGGGACCTCCTTCCTTCTCCAGCCACGGCTCTCTAGGCCTCTAGCAGCCCTGCCGCGCCCTGGAATCACCCGGGAGCTCGGGGGCTTCTGTGTTCTTAGAAACCTCCGGAGATGCCAAAGTGCAGTGGTTCTCAAAGTGGGGTTCCCACGCTATAGCAGCATCACCTGGCAACAGAAATATAGTCTCCGGGGCTCTGCCCCAACCGTGGGATGAGACACTCCAGTGGGGCCCCCCGAATCCTATGGTGCACCCCGCCCCCCGGGATTCTGATGCCTGGAGCGTGGGGACCACCCAGGCCTCTCCACCAGTCTGCAAAGGAGAAGAGGGGAGCAGCCAGGGCCCAGGCGCCGGTGGGCAGCGCGGGGGCCCCAGGAGGGCAGGGCCCGGGTGGGGATCGCTCCTGCTGCCTGCAGGGGCCCCCGAGTCCTTCCCGAAGCTGGCAGTCGAGGAAGGGCCCGGCTGGTGATGCCAGGGGGTGTGTTTCTAAGTTGAGGGGCAGCGGAGAGGGAGGAGAGAGGGGAGAGCTGTGTATCGGCGCGGGAAGTACCACGGCGCTTAACCGTCACGGGTCAGCCCGGAAGAGCCCCTCACGGTAGCTGCTGCCAACGACTGATGCTTCCGGATGCTCACGCATGCCAGCCGCCATTTCAAGGATTTCGGGGATACTGTTCCTCCCACGCAACACAGGAGCAAACGTGCGCACAGAGAGGCTCGGCACATGGCCCGGGGCTGCCCAGCTGCAAATGGCCAAGCTGGGGAGAAAGAACCGCGGCAGGCTGGAGTCAGGGTGCACACGCATAGCTGTCACCTCTGAGCTGGAGGAGGGAGAGGCAGGACACAGAGGGGACGGGAGCCTCTTGGAGGCTTGGGGTCCACGCTGGGCCAGGCGGAGGAGCCGCCCAGAGGGGCTGATGGACGCCGGGGTGGAGCCATTGGGTGGGGGCAGGGGTGGTCCAAACAGGACGATGCCAGCTCGTGGCCGCAGCGGAGAGGGCAGAGGAGTGCTTCAAAGGCCCCCAAAGTGACACTCAGATGCCAAAGGCTGGGGTTGGGGTCAGGTGACGTGTGGCAGGGTGGAGCATCACGGTGTGGCTGGCCCTCTGAGCCTCAGAAGGCCTGGCCGGCGACCCCCACCCGACCATCCCTGCAACTCTCCCGGTCGGGGACAAGCGGGCAAGACCAGGGTCCCTCCGTCCTCACCCCTCCGCAGATCTGCAATTAAATTAGCTCCCGCCTCCACCAACATCTCGCGCCCCATCAGCCCCCGCCCTGCCGTTCCCCCGGTGATGGCGGCGCTTTGATATCGGAGTGGACGCTAATGTGTGCGGCGTGAGGGACCCTTAATTTATTACGTGCCGTAATTGATGTTTATATAAAGTAGCTCTTACAGCTACTCAAAGTCGGAGATGAAAAGCCATCAATCAGCCGTTGGCCTCAAAAGAGAGGAAGCAAACACCGCACATATCAAAAGCCACCCCCGAAAAAAATCCCGGGAAGGGGCTGGACGGCACACGGCCCCTTTGAAGCTCGGGGTTCCGCCCAGGCGCACGCGGCCGGCGGCCGGGACGCGGGGATCAGCACACCGGCTGTCAGAGGCTCCCAGAAGCTGCGGCGAGTCCGGGGTCGAGCCCGGGCCTGGGTGCGAGATGCTGTCCTGGGGTCCGACAGCCTGGCTCAGCCACCTGGCCTGGTCACCTGCTCGGATTCCTTCGTGGCCTGGCGCCGTGTTCACTCTGGGTCACACCCTGGAATGTTGCCCAGGGTCCAGGCTCGGTTTCGAAGGGGGTCTGCTGAGCCCCAGGGGGAGCCCAGGGCTGCGCCCTTGGCCTCACAGCTGAGGTTTAACGGCGTGCACGGCGGGGCTGAGCCAGCGGCATGGCTAGCAGGACGCACTCCCTACGCCTCTTGCGGATTCTCTCTCCCAACCGCCACGGTGCCCGCTCTCCCCGCGTTCCTGCCCACAAGCAGAGAGACCCTGACTCAGAGCCGTGGGAGGAGGCTGGTCCTCCTGGGGAGAGGGAGACCCCCGACCAGGCTATGAGGGCCCCGGCCCTGCCTTCGGAGCTCCCCTGCACGTTGGCAATTAATGGCGTGAGACACTCCGTGAGTCTCCGTGGCTGCTGTAACAAACCACCACGGACGCAGTGGCTTGAAACAACAGAAACGGGATTTTCCCACAGTTCCGGAGGCCAGCAGCTGGAAATCAGAACACTGGGCTGACGTCGAGGTGTCGTTGGCAGGGCCACGCTTCCCCGGAAGGTTCTAGGGGAGGGTCCTTCCTGCCTCTTCCGGCTTCTGGGGGCTCCAGGTGCTCCTTGGCTTGTGACTGCATCGCTCCAGTCTCTGCCTTGTGTGCATCTCAGACCTCCTTCTGTCTCTCTCCTCTAAGGACACCTGCGATTACATTTAGGCCACCTGGGCAGTATAGGCCATCCTATCTCAAAATCCTTAACATAATCACATCTGCAAAAACCCCTTTCCCAAATAAGGTCACAGGCCCAGGTTCCAAGAGTTGGGGCGTGCACATGTTTTGGGGGCCGTCTGCAGCCACCCACGCATACGAAGGAAGGGGAAGCGGGTCCAGGTTCCTGCTTCTCCGTGTCCAGCTCAGATGCCACCGCGAGCCACACGCTCACCCGGCAGCTCTTCCACCCCTCCGGCATTTACCGAGGGCCGGGCGCCGTTCCGGGCAGTGGGGCGGCGGCAGCAAAGAAAATAGACGGCGCCCAACCCTCACGGAGACGACGGGATACGCGGTTAAAGAGCGACATGAACAAAAGAAAGTAAAACGAAGCCCGGGGAGGAAGTGGGTGCTACATTTCCACAGGGTGGTCAAGGGTGGCCTCGTGGCGGAGCTCATTTGCGAACAGAGGCCTGAAGGAGCCGGGAGCGAGAGGCTGTGCAGACCCAGGAAGAGGTTCCCGGGCGGGGGAACGGCAGGAGCAAAGTCCCGAGGCTGGGGAGCACCTGGCGTGTTCGTGGCACAGCAAGGAGGCCGGCGTGGCTGCGGCGGTGGCGTGCACGGCGCGGGGTGTGGGGCAGGAGGAGGGAGGGTTGGCGGACATCCTGGGGGGCTCTGTCGTTCTGGTGGCAACTCTGACTTTCACTCTCCCTGGGTGGGGGCCGTGGGGGGCTCCTACGACAAGGCCTGAGCCACGTGTGCCCACACGTGGGGTCCTGCCCCCCATAACCGAGGCTGGGCTCCCCGCGCCTCAGTTTCCTTCCAGCAGCGAGCCTCGGAAGCAGCCTGTCGCCCCCGCCGTGGCACCCAGTCCACGGCCTGTTCTCACGCACACGGCTGCAGGCATAAAGCAGGGCTGCCGGGTGGTGCGTGCTCCGGCGGGGCGGGTGTGTGCAGGCCACACTGATACACACACACACACACACACACATGCACACACACGTGGAAGGGGGGAAGCAGTAGGCCGCAGCCCCCATTAAGAATTTATCAGCCCAGAGGGAAGAAGTCTTAGCTCTAGCCCTCCCGCGGCGGGTCCTCGGCAGCAGCAAAACTTCGCTTCTGGGAATAAAATGGAAATTCAGCCCCTGGAGGACAATGAACAGCCGGCTCACAAAGCATTTTCCTTTTGAGCGGCCAGGCGGGCCCCTAATGGCGGGAGAACCGGGGGCAGGTGGGGACACGTGGGGGCCCCCGGGGCGGGCACACGGGATGGCCCCCCGGGCCCCACCTGCTCGGCGCCGCCCGGCCTAATAAACCCTCTCTCTTCGGAGTCACATTCGATGCGGCTCCAACAGGGAGCTATACGTCACCAAATCCAGCAAAAATTTGCGCTAAATTGAATCAATCCATCTTGGAAATGGCTCTTGTCAGCTTCTGTCAGAGGGGCCGTCTGCAGGGGACGGAGGGATCAGGACGTGGGGGCTGGGTGGGCGTGGGGGGGGTCTCGCTCCAAACACCTCCGAGGCTCCCGCAGCTCCTGGCTGAGGTGGGAGGAAGGGACACGCACACGCGTGTATGTTCTCATTGCACGAGGCTCCCGGGAACGCAGTCAGGGACGGGGACAGGCAGGCAGACCAGGTGTCCCCGTTAATGGCGGATGCGCCTCCCGTCCCCGCAGCCTGGCCGATGGGCCATTGTTCTCCGGCCCTGCACGGCCAACACACAACACACCCGTCCTTTCTCCGCGCAGTGTCGGCCCACGGTCACCAGCACCCACTAGATGCCAGGGGAGGGCCCGGGGACGCCAGCCAAACGGAGCCCAGACCGGGGGCCGCAGCCTGGGATGGGGGCAAGGCTGGAGAAGAGGCTCCCAGCTGGTGGGCACCGGGGACCACGGCCCCTTCCCGCTCCGGAGCCAGCGGGGAGAGCTGGATGAACAAGCCTCGGTATTGAAGGGCTGCCAGCCACTCCGCGTGCCCTGCGGGGAAACCGAGCGAGGCCTTGGCAGCCTCGGGGGCTAATCCTGTCCTGGTCCCACCGGCATGCTGTTCCCAGGACCAGAACTCTCCCCGCCCCTCCCAAAGCCCGGCCCTCAGGGGCCCTCGGCATGGATCCGACCCTCCCTGCCACCCTCCTGTCCCTGAGCCCCACGCAGGGCACGGGCCGGCCACCTCCCCTCACACGAGTAGACCTGCTGGGTCCAGCCTTCCAGGCTTTGTCTGAGCTGTGCCCTGCCCAAGGCCACCCAATCCCTCCTTCTCTCCCTCCAGGTGTTGGCTGGAGCCCTCTCCTCCCGTTCCCACCTGTGCCTGTCCCTGCTGGACGAATCTAGTGTGTCCCACTGTGTGACCCGCGACCAGCAGTGCCCTTGACCAGCCGGCCACGTGCTCCCGGCTCATCCTCAGGTTCTGAGAGGCGACTCTTTGAGGGCAGAGACCCCGACGGTCACGTCCACACCTCCCCAAGGACCCGACACAAGGCAGGGCACACGGACACTGAAGAACTATTCTCCTGAAGGTCAAGTTCAAGGGCCCCAGGCTGCAGGTAAAAGACAAACAGCCTTATTCACTTCCTGCTAATTTCACTCGCTAGAGGTAAACAAACCAACAAACCAACTTGCTTCAGCGTATGGAGTTCACAGGGGCGGCCTCTGGCGTTCGGGGCCGCGTTTCTGGGTGACTGTCGCCGTGTGTCCCCGCAGTGGCGGCCAGATGGCAACTCACAAGGCCACCGGCCCGGCCCTGATGTCCACCCGGCCATACCTCCCCCCTTCGCAGGCAGCACCCCCCGTGGCTCCCTAAGAAGCCCCCACGGCCTCTCCCTGTCTGGTGCCAACTCACCACTCGGCCCCGGTGGAGCCCAAACAGAGCAGCGGCTACATCAACTGTTCTAAAAAATTAACTGATGGGGTTAGAAGTCGGGGCACTGGCTACACCAGCAGGCGGCCGCCGACCAGGGGCCAGAGGGGGCTTCCGGGGGCTGCTCACACTCTGTTCCCTACCCGCGTTCGGCCACACGGCTGATCGAAACGCATGGGGCGGGCGCCCACGCCTTCCCGATGAATAATTCCACAGGTCGCTTTCAGCTGAGGATTGGAAAAGAAGGGAAATGACACCCATTACGGGCTGCTTTGTGTCCCCCGGCCAAAATTACGTGTTGACATCCTGACCCCCAAACGCCGCCGTATTTGGAGACGGGGTCTTCAGAGAGGTGACGAAGGTGAAACGAGGTCACACGGGTGGGCCCGGATCCAACAGGACTGGCTCTGCACGGGATCTGGACACAGGCCCGCACACCCGGAGGGGAGGCCACGTCCGAACACTCAGGAGAGAGGACTCAGAGGAAGCCACCCCCGCCGACACCTCGGTGGCAGGGTTCCGGCCTCCAGGCCCGTGGGACAAGAGATTTCTGTGGTTGGAGCCAGGCTTCGGCACGGTGTCACGGCACCCCCCGCCCCTCCAGACCGGGACGGCCCCCGCTTGGTATAGAGGAACAACCCTTCGTCCCAGTTGGAATCCCAGCCACGCCCGGCTGACCTCCGACCTCAGCCCGGCCAGGCCCGAGGGAGAGAGAAACCCACGGATGTGGCCACCTGAGGTTGTTCACCACGACCCCCAGCTGCACCTCCAAACCGGATGCCCGGCCAGCGGCGCGCGGCGGACACGGCCCGCGGAGAGAAGCGTCGCGGGCGCGGGAGGACAAAGGCAATCTCGCCTGACACAGATGTAGATGAATACCCAGACAGCAAACCCACAGACTGGCAAATTAAAACGTGGTTCGGGGCCCACGACTGTCGAGGACGCCTGCTGATGGATCTTCCCGGCCACGCGGCCAAGCCGGCCCGACGTGTCATCGCGACAAGCGGGGGAGAATGCGGCCCCACGAACCTAGCCGGGGGCAGGAGAGAAGGGGAGGCCGCAGGCTTCGGGCTGGAGGGGCTGCGGGTTCCTGGGGGGTGGGGGAGGGTCGCCGTGCACCTGCAAATCTGGGCCGTGCCTCGGAAGGGGTAGGGGCCGTCGGGGCAGGGAACCTCGGCGCTTGGGGAAGTCCGGAAACAGGAGAGGGTGGCCATGCGGATGCCAGGCCTTTAGAGCACCCTCCCCTCGCTGAGTTGTGAGGTTTGGGAGAGCAAAGGCTTCGTCAGCTCCCCCCTTCCCAGAGCAAGTAGCAGGAGCTCTCGGAACAGCCGAGGAATGAATGAATGAATGACGGAACAGCCGAGGAATGAATGAATGAATGAATGAATGTGCCTGGTGCACAGCTAGCCCACGTCAGCAGTTACTGGTATCACTACTGCATTCCCGCCACCGCCCGGTGAACATGCACCGACGGCCCATCCCCTTAGCGTGGGCTCCCAGGGTCCCCCCATCTGGGTCCATCTGCTTCTCCACCCCCCAAACACACCTGCGCACTGGCCGCTCCAGAAGTTTCCCTGGTCTCTCGCAGGCCCTGCCCTTCCCAGCTCCTTCTCTGCTGCTCTTGTCCCCTTTTCCTGGAACAAGCCACGTGGTCCCCAGACTCTGTCCGCCGTCTGCAGCGCCTTCCCCACGTGCCCAGCCGATAAACACGCCTGCTCCCTCCCCCGCGTCCTTACGGACCCGAGCCACCCGTGAGGTGGCCACACGTGGCTACTTAAATTACCGAAATGGAGTCAAATGAAAGATTCTGTTCCTGGTTGCACCCGTCATTTGCAAATGCGGGCGGCGGCCGTCACGGACAGGCCAGAGACAGCGTGTTTCCATCGACGCAGAGAGTTCTACGCACGGTGCTCCCGCAGAGCACACACCCCGCCGCAGAATTGTGCAAAACAGCTGGCGCCTGTGGGCCGGCTCCTTGGGGTTGGGGCCCCGGCTGGCTCACCGTGGAGCCCTCTTGAAAAGCCTGGCATACAAGAGGTGCTCAAAACTTGCACAGGAACTGGAGAGCTTTGAGCGATAATGGTCACGACAACGCGTTAGGGGCATCTGCGTGCCAGACCCTGAGTGAGTGCCCCCCGCCCGATCCGTCCTGCACCTGCGGGTCCCGGTACGGAAGACGTCGCTGTCCTCGTTCACAGCGACGGACACCAAGGCCCTCGTCGGTGGCTCAGCTGGCTTAGAAACCCCTGGTCCGACGCCAAAGCAGTGCCTTTAAAGCCACTTCTGGGCCGGGCGCGGTGGCTCACGCCTGTAATCCCAGCACTCTGGGAGGCCGAGGCCGGAGGATCGCTCGAGGTCAGGAGTTCGAAACCAGCCTGAGCAAGAGCGAGACCCCGTCTCTACGAAAAACAGAAAGAAATTAATGGGACAACTAAAAATATATAGAAAAAATTAGCCGGGCATGGTGGCGCGTGCCTGTAGCCCTAGCTACTCGGGAGGCTGAGGCAGGAGGATCGCCTGAGCCCAGGAGTCTGAGGTTGCTGTGAGCTAGGCTGACGCCACGGCACTCTGGCCCGGGGAACAGAGTGAGACTCAGTATCAAACATAAATAAACAAATAAATAAAATCACTTCTGTCGGGGCCCGGGCTCCGCCGTGAAAATCACCATCTCTGTAGGAGCAGCCGCAGCAAGGACGGCTCCGGGGACCCTCCCTGGGCCCCAGACAGAGCCATGGGCGCCATCACAGGCTCAGGCGCAGGGACGTGGGAGTGCGGTGGCCTCGGGAGGGCCAGACCCGGGCTCAAGGGCAGCTGATCCGGCAGCGGCCTTCCCTGCGAGGTGACAGAAAGGCCTCGGGTGGCACTAATGTGTGTACCCACGTACGCGCAGGTGCCCACGGGTGCCGATGAGCAGAGAAGCCGGGCACACGAGGAGTTCTCTGTCCGGCGACGTAACAGTGGTGTAATAATGTTCTTTCAGACTCTCGTCTTCCTACAAACTCACCACGTGCCCGACAGACAGGCCCGAGGACGCTGCTCACAGAGCCAGGGCCCAGACCCCCTGGCCGGAGCCCCCCGCCCACCCGCCCCACCTCTGCGCCCCTCGTTCCGGGACGTTAACAACCCCCGGATTGTTCCGGCCGACGCGAGTCACGGTTTTCCGTTCCAGCCGACGCGAGTCACGGTTTTCCGCCACCTGCAGCCCCGGGCGTCCCGGCAGACAAGTTCACTCGGTGTCAGTGTAAACGGGCTCAGGCACTGCCGGCCCCTCGTTCTGGGCCCCGATGCTCACGGATGCGCGGGCTGCGGGGCTGACTGCGCGTCACCTGGAGACACGCCAGCAGAGCCATCCCGTCTGTCAGTCCGAAGACAGGCGTCCTCGTCTGCCTACGACCGCCCCGTGGACGGGCGCTGGCCTTCGCGCCAGGCTCGGGGCCGCCCGGCCTCCGGGTCTGGGAAGAGCCCCGATCAGGGCTCCGCAGCCGCGAGTCTCCGGGAAACGGGAAGCCGGGATCACCTGACCCGCACGTTCCCAGCAGGCTTTGCAGATCCTCGAGGGCCCCCTTCTCACATCCACCCTCCGTGGTTGCGGGCTTTGGGGGCGGCCCCACGGGAGGGCCCGCACCCCTACTTCTCAGCCCGCCCCACCCCCAGACACCCTCTGCTGAGCGGGGCGCCGGCTCCACCCACCCTCCCTCTATCCCAGGGGTGCTTGCGTGGGGCCGACCCCCGTCGCTGGGATCAGCATTAGACTCGGGTCTGGAAGAGAGGTGCAGGGGGCCGAGAGCCGGCGTTGGGGGGGGGGGGACGGTGCTTTTCTGCAGGGTCAGCATCCCCGGCTCCCGCAGCCAGCGCCACCCCTGACCCTCCCTCCTAACGAAGGAAGCGCGGAGGGTGACCATCCATCTCTCTCACCGCCGGTCCTAATTAAGCGCCGGCGAATTCCCCAGCCCGGCTGCTTTCCGTCCCCCGGCATAATATGTTATTTACCTGCAGCTAATAGGTTCACGGGTAATGATAGTCTTGTATCAGATGACGGCCGTGCGGCTTCTGACAGTTTTAAAGACCAGTCTCGGGGACACTACGGTTTCTAATTACAGGGTCTGTCACCGGCGAGGTTCGGTTCAACACCTCCTTCTCCCCCGGGTGACACTCCTGTCCAGATAGGAAATTTAAGTTCAGCCCCGACAGTTAAGGTTAAAAATACTGCTCGGCGCAAGGCGAGGGATCATAATTTGGGTCGCTGCCGTGTTTAATTAATTGGACCGCGGCAATCAGCGCTCGGCGGGCCGTAATTACAGGCAGGCCGCGGGCCCCGCTCCCCCTCGCCGTGTCGTACAGCTGTAATTCTGTGCAGGCTCTGACCCGGCGCAGGGCAGGAGGCCCCCGGAGCTCTCGCGAGGCACAAGGTACTTCATTAGGCGGCCGTAATTTGTGAGGAAGACACCTGCTCCTTGCTCCCCTGTCACCCGGGCAAGACAGGCAGCAGGCCCAGGCCGAGACACCCACGCGGCGACCCCCCGGATGCTGCAGAAAGCCACCGGGGAACAAAAGCCCTGGCTCCGGAGCCTCACGGGTCCTCTGCCAGTGGTCTCCTCCCACTGTGGCCTCTTGGCTGCTGTGCAAATGGGCCAGGCGGGCTCGGGCCTCAGGGCCTTTGCACTTGCTGTTGCCTGTGCCCACACTGTTTCTTCCTGCGGCCACAGGCTGCCTCCCTCCGGCCTAGCGTCTGCAGGGCCCACGAC
>CAUYPO010115237.1:0-21216 GCA_963574435.1 Cheirogaleus major | reverse complement strand
TCCATTGCCCATTTCTTGATGGGGTTGTTTGATTTTTTCTTGTTAATTCTTTTGAGTTCTACATAGATTCTTGTTATTAGATCTTTATCACAAGTGTAGAGAGCAAATATTTTCTCCCATTCTGTGAGTTGTCTATTTGCTCTAATGATAGTTTTCTTCCCTGTGCAGAAACTTTTTAATATGATGAGATCCCATTTGTTTATTTTTGATGGCTTTTTAAAATCGCTTTTGCCGCTCTTCATCCTCCTTAAACAGATTCGCATACCCTAAGATTTTGCCCTTGGAGCTCTTATATCATGATATTGTACCTTCCCAGTGTCTTATCTACTCCCACCTCTTCAACTAATAATATGTCTGGATGGCTCTGACATTTAGTTCTAGATATCTAAAAACCTCTTCTAAATGCCTGATGTCAATTTCCAATTTAGAGATTCATTCCAGTATGTACTTTCTGTGATTGTACAATTGGGGTAAATGAGAACAGAGTTTGAGAAGGACATGGACAGAGAGACAGCGGAGGTAGGATACTGAATTCCAGATTAAAGAGTGGCTTGCCTAAGTCAGCAGACTAAAGGGGTTCAGAGAAATGTAGTGACATGATTTGGTTTAGCATCTGTATGAGGGATGCACTAGAGCAAAGTGAAGCTGAAGTAGGGAGGCCATTTAAGAAGATATTGTGATGACTTAGTTATTAATTAATGTGATTTTAGAAAGAAAAAAAATCATTTAAAACCCAAGGAGTTTTGCAGAGAAAGAATTAGAAAAATTTGGCAGCATACTGGATGTAGTATGAAGATTTCAGAGGAGTTGAAAACATTCCACAGCTGTAAAGATGAGACACTGGAAAACTAATCATGCCATTGGTGGCAATGGTGAGGTTAGGAGTTGTTTTGAATAGGGTCAGGGCAGCAAGAAGGGAGAATAATTAAAATTTTGACATATTAAATTTTAGGGGACAGTAGGAAATCCAAGGGAAAAATGTCTTATGGGCAACTGAAACTAAAATACAGAAAAGAAAATAAGAAGTTCAAGTTAGTCACTGCTAGTGCTGGATGTGTTAGAGTCATTTGTGTACAAGGAATAGCCAAAATCAGGGGAATAGAAGAACTCCCCTAAAGGAGTGAGGACAAAGGGGAATAGTTGGGGGGCAAGAACTAAACTTTGGGAGACAGCCAGAGGGAATAAGTGGGAGGAAGCAGGAGATCTGGAGGACCCAGAGACAGAGAAATAAAAAGACACAAAAGGAGAAGCAGTGTGACGGAAGCCCACTGACTTTTGCACTAATTCATTGGTCCTTGACTGACTTTTCCGTATGTGCCGGCTCTCTTTCACTCCCCCACCTGGGTCTCAAGCTTTTCTTTCCATTCATTGTTTAGCTGGGCCTCCTGGGCTACAAAGTGTAATTATTATTCCTACCTCTCAATTCATGCTTCTTTGCACCCTTCAACTATTAACCCTTCCTTCCTGGGTAGTTAGTACAGCCAAGCATAATCATTTGCAAAAAACATACAAAAGGTGCTATCTTTGCTAATTTGGTAAGTGATGATGAAGAAATGGCACCCATTAGTAGAGGGTCTTTCCTTCCCAATAGGGTGGTCTGCTGAAACAAATATAGCTGATTCAGTCTGCATTTATTTGTTCAGAAATAATGAATGAAATACCACACCAACATATTCTTATTAAGCCCTTGCTGTGTGATCAGCTACTCCAAATTAATGAGAATATTGTGAATGAATTAATATACAATATGAATAATAATGAGAGTAACATCTTTTAAACTTATGTGCATTCTTTTTCTATTTGAATGTTCTTTCCTCAACATACATCTTGCTGACCTTTATTTCTCCCTCTTTTCTTTTTTTTTTTTTTACCTTCAATCACATCTCTCACCTTTCACATGCTTACATTGTACACACATCCATAAATAATGTCAAAGACTCAGAAATCTTTTACATACTAATTTTCATACAAAACCTCCTACTCACATGTTTCTATGCTTTTTTCTAGCTTAAGTGTTCAGCTGACATTCAAAATAGAATGAAGAAATGTCATAGCAATCCAACATAAAATTAAATAATTTATATTTTTCCATCTTTGTACCTTTAATAATATTTTGCTATTAGAGGATACAACATATCTAATATTGCCTTTGATTCAGAAATAGACCTTTTCTCCTTGATTTACACTTTACTTTATTATGATTCTACAGAATAAAAAATTCCTTTATTCTTTCTTCTGAATACTTAAGCAATATATACTTATATTAAAAATATTAAAAATTTGGAAAAGTGTAATGAATAACAGCCAGACATCTTCTGCAACCATGAAAAAATAACTGGCAATGTACTTGCTTTCCTGCTATAAATAATTATAAAACTGGAAAAATATTTGAGGACACTGTTTTCAGGAGTTGGACAGGAAGCATTACAGGAATGTGAACCCTGAGAGAAGGGAGACAAATGAGGTGAATCTCACATTCTCCCCATCTCTCTGCCTGGAGGCAATTTTCTGACAATAGCACAAGGGCTATTAATCAGTGAGAGGATTTCCTGCAGGTATGCCATCAGGCCTACCAGAGAGTGGCTGCATAGGTTGTGAGCAAAATGGATGTACTAGAGGTCATACCGTGTAGAGAGATATTGGAAGTCTGGTACGGCAAGAGTGAAGAGAGCTTGTTAAAAACCTAGGTCCATGAGTGAGATGTGCAACGTCTGGGAGATGGTCATGCTTGAAGCTCTTACTCGAGGAGGGAGGGGAAGCATGGGCAATATACGTAACCTTAACATTTGTACCCCCATAATATGCTGAAAAAAAAAACCTAGGTCCACCAAAGAGGCACCAGAAAAGCCATGCCTTAAGAGTAAAGACCATTCCCTAAGTTAGGGCTACTTTAGATACATCCAAACAAAGCTTAAAACCAAGCATTCTCAGACTCAAGAAGAATCACTAATGAATTATTATGAATGATTATATGCCAAAAATTTGGATAATTGAGAAGAAATGGATACATTCCTGAAAAAATACAACAGTTAAGGGGTGAGGAAACTGCGGCCTTGGGACCACGTGTGGCCTTCTGGATCCTTGAGTGCAACCTTTTGACTGAATTCAAATTTTACAGAACAAATCCCTTTATTAAAGGGATTTGTTCAGATTCGGTCGAGGGGCCACACTTGGGGATCTGAAGGGCCACATATGGCCTTGAAGCCAAAGGTTCCAGGCCAATACCTCTGAGGAACTTTGATGCAAAAATCCTAAGTAAAATACTAACAAACCAAATTCAACAGGACATCAAGAAGATTATATACATCATGACCAAGTGAGATTCATTCCTGGCATGCAAAACTATTTTAACATACACAATTCAATCAATGTTATACATTACATTAACAGATTGAAAAATGAAAATGACATAACCATCTCAATTGATGGAGCAAAAGCATTCAACTAAGTTCAACATCCTTTTGATATGAACTCTCAGCTATTTAGGCATAGAAGGAAAGTTGCTAAACATAGTAAAGACCATTCATGAAAAACCCACAGCCAACATTATAATCAATAGTGAAAACCTGAAAACTTTTCCTCTAGGATCCTAGATGAGGCAATGATGCTCTCTCACCACTTCTGCACACTCCACACAGCCCTGGACATTTCACAAGAGTGATAATAGAACCTCCTTTGTAGCAGAGGTAACCCAGCAAGTAAACAAAGAATAGAAATTGCATGCATCCTAGAATTGATGCAGGAAGCCCATCTAAAGTGGGATAGGATATTTCTGTTTGCCCTCCTCTGCATAAAGGTAGCTCTTTAGGAGCAGGCTTAAGTTAAGCCCCTAAGAAATAGTTTATGAGAGACCCTTCCTAGTACCCCAACGTAAGTATGGTAATATAACCATAAGTAAAAGAGAGTAGAGTAAAACAGTATGTCCCAATGAGTGGGGCAGGTGTTAACCACTATACATGAGTTTGCCTCTTTCAGGTCCCCGCCCCAGTTAGAAGCAGAGAAGTGGAAGGGACCCTATGAAATGCCTCTAACACCTCACACCTCATTAAAATTGTCAGAATTTTGGGTCCATCATACAAAAGTAAAGAGGTGTAGCCCCCAGGGGAGGGGCCAGCCTTTAGGTGATCTAAAGTATTTGTTTGAGGAAAAGAAAAAAATGAAAATTGTGATATTTTCACTAATTTTTCTTTGGCAATTTGTTCCTTCTATAGGATAGAGGGACAATTGCTTAGTGAGGATTTCCCCAGCTATCCCCTCTTCTGTTAATCTGTCTTACTGCTGGGTGTGTTAGCCTAAACCTCTTTTGGTACAAGTATTTCGTACATGATTTCTGAATTGCAGAAGCTGGCCTCTCACATCACCTACAGGGTACAACTAATAGCTCTGTGCTCAGAGGTCCCATGTTTCTTTTGTAACCCAGCCCTGCATCAGACATTGTGTCCAAGGCTACAGTCCATTTCGCTTTGTCAGTCCTCATGGTTATAGTTATCACTTGTACCCCTTTTCACCTGATACTCTGTACCTTCCATCGAAAACATCTCCCCAGTTCAGCAAGAAGTAGCTTGATGACTATGTGGCCCCTCCTCCCACAGATATGGAAGGGTAAAATTGACACTGGGGAATATGTAACAGAGAAAATGGACTGAAAAGGGGTAAAAACGTTTTATGTCTCTTCAAAACCCCATTTACTCTTTTTGAGAACTAAAGCCTATATTACTGCCTCGGGCCAGTGGTCAGGAGGGGTGAGGGAGTTTCCTTTGTTCTTTTTGCCACAGGAGATGGCTCAAGGGAATTGTCTGGGTGGAGGTACAATGTTGTCTTAGCCAAAGATGGGAGGAATCAGAACCTTTAAAAGTTCTGTACTTCTGCTCAAAAGCAAGACGTTGGTATTTTGAGGTGGGAGTCTGCCAACCTTCTCATTTGCCAGCAAATTAATAAACTCTTCCTTCTCCTCAAAAAAAAAATAAAATAATAACAAAAAACTCCACATAGTATTGGAAGTACTAGCAACAGCAAAATCACAAAAGAAAAAGAAATTCCAAATAAAAAGAAAGAAGTAAAATTATCTCTATTTGCAGATGACATGATTCTATATGTAGAAAATGCCAAAGATTTCACCCAAAAACCCTTGTTAGTATTAATAAATGAATTCATTAAAGTTGTAGGATATAAAATCAATATAAAAATTAGCAGCATTTCTTTCTTTCTTTCCTTTTTTTTTTTTTTTTTTTTTTTGAGACAGGATCTCACTCTGTTATCCAGGCTGGAGTGCAGTGGCCTGATCATATCTCACCGTAACCTCAAACTCCTGGGCTCCAGCCATCCTCCTGCCTCAGCCTCCTGAGTAGTTGGGACTACAGGCATGCACCACCATGCTCGGCTAATTTTTTAAAAAATAAATTTGTAAAGATAGGGTCTCATTATTTTGCCCAGGCTGGTCTCAAACCCCTGGGCTCAAATCATCCTCACACCTTGGCTTCCCACAGCACTAGTATTACAGGTGTGAGCCATGGCACTCAGCCTCAGTAGCATTTCTATACACAAATAAAAATCTAGCAGAAAAAGAAATCAAGAAAACAATCCCATTTATAATAGCATAAAAAATACTTATGAATAAATTTAACCAAGGAAATGAAAGGCCTATACACTTAAAACTATAAAACATTGATGAAACAAATTGAGAAAGACATAAATAAATGGAAAGATATCCCATGCTCATTAATTGGAAAAATTAGTATTTGTAAAATGTTCATTCTACTCAAATCAATATATAGATTCAATGCAATCTCAATCAAAATCTTGATACCATTCTTCACAGAAATAGAAAAAAATATCCTAAAATTTAAATGGAAATACAAAAGATCCTGAAAACCCAAAGTAATTCTGAGAAAGAAAAATGAAATTGAAGACATCACCTTCTGATGTCAAATTATATTTACAATGATATAATAATGAAAGCAATATGGTACTGGTATAAAAACAAACACATAGAACAGTGGAACAGAATAGATTGCCCAGTAATAAATTGAAACATATATGGCCAAGTAATTTTTGATGAGGGCACCAAGAAGACACAATGGGGAAAGGATAATTTCTTAAATAAATGTTGCTGGGAAAACTGGATTTCCACCTAGCAAAAGAATGACATTGGACCCTTATCTTACACTGTACACAAAATTGAACTAAAAATGGATAAAAGACCTAAAGCCTGAAACATAAAACTCCCAGAACAAAACATAAGTGCAAAGCTCCTTGACATTGGCCTTAGTAATATTTTTGAATATCATAGCAAAAGCTCAGGTTACAAAAGCAAAATTACATAATTGGGACTACACAAACTCAAAAGCTTATGTACAGCAAAGGAAACAATCAACAAAATGCAAAGGCAGCCTACAGATTGGGAAAAAATATTGGCAAACCATATATCTGAGAAGGGGTTAATATCCAAAATTTATAAAGAACATATACAACACAATACCAAGGAAACATATAACTCAATTTAGAAATGGGCAAAAGACCTGAACAGACATTTCTCAAAGACATACAAATGGCCAACAAGTATATGAAAATACTTGACAGCAATAATCATGAAGGAAATGCAAATCAAAACCACTATGAGATGTCAACTCACTCCCACTAGGATAACGATTATCAAAAAGATCAGTGGCAACTAATATTGGAGAGAGTGTGGAGAAAAGGGTACCCTGTACATTGTTGGTGGGACTGTAGCTTGGTGCAGTCATTATGGAAAACAGTATGGAGATTCCTAAAGAAATTAAAAGTAGAACTACTATATGACTCAGCCATCCCTCTTCTGGATATATATACCCAAAGGAAATGAAATCACCACTTCATAAAGATGTAAAGATGTCTGCACTCCCATACTCATTGCAGCATTATTCACAAAAGCCAAAATATGGAAACAACCTAAGTGTCCAATGACAGGTGAATGAGTAAAAAAACTGTGCTATATATAGTTACAATGGAATATTACACAGTCTTATAAAAATGAGGAGATCCTGCCATTTGCCATAACATGTAATAGACCTGGAGGACATGATGATAAGTGAAATAAGCCAGATACCGAAAAAAATTACTTGAATTCATTTGTATGTAAAATCTAAAAAAACAGTCAAGCATACAGAGATAAAGAATAAAACAGTAGTTACTGGGAGTAAAGTTATTGGGGAGGGCAGGGAGAATGGGAAATGTAGGTCAAAGGATACAAAGTAGCAGATATGTAGGATGAACAAATCTGGAAATTTAATGTATATAACATGAGGGTTATAGTTAATAATAGTGAATTGTATTCAGGATTTTTGCTAAATGAGTAAATTTTAGCTGCTCTTGTCACAGACAAAAATGGGTAACTATGTGAAATGGTGGATATATTAATTTGCTTCACTATTGTAACCATTTTACTATCCATATGTATCTAATAACATCATGTTGTATACTTTATACACAATAAAATTTATTTTTAAAAATCTGTGTATTTTATCTTAGGCAAATTATGCTCTAATCAAGTTGATTTAATTTTAAAAAATGCAAAAAGAACAATAACCATTATTGGCATTTAGGTGTATACGTACTGGTCTATTTTCTACACACATGCATAGAGATGTACACGTATTTTACAGGCATAAAACTATACTATACATATTATTTAAAATTTGAGTTTTCACTTTGTTCATTAAGAATATCTGTCTACTCCAATAAATATAAATTGGCATAATCTTTTTAATGGTTTTATAATATTCCATTGTACATATATACTATATTATATTCAGTGGGTCCCCTATTGTTGACATTTTTTCAGAATATTTCAATATTATATGCAAAACTGGGATGAAAATCATTGTGCATATATCCTTGTAAAGTTGTTTTCTTATTTTGTCATAATAAATTATAAATTATTTCTAAGTAAAAGCACATTTTAGGGCTTTTGATGCATATTTTCAAATAAACATCCAGAAAGAGTTATGACGACTTATTTTCTTGTGAGAAATATATAAGTGTACCTATTTCTACATGTTCAGCCATCACTGAGATTTATATTTTTTCATGGCAAAAATTATGTGTCAGAAGTGGTTATTTTACAGATAGTTTAAATTGCATTTGCTTGAATAATAGTGAGGATGCATATTAGTCAGTGTTCTCCAGAGAAACAGAATCAATTGGATATATGTATATGAAGAAATTCATTATAAGCTATTGGTTTCTGCAATTATGGAGACTGAGAAGTCTTATGATCTGCTATCTGCAAGCTGAAGACCCTCAGAAAACCAGTGTTATCGTTTAAAGGCCAAAGAGTTGGAGAGCCAATGGTGTAGATTCCAGTCCAGGTCTGAAGGCCTGAGAAGCAGAAGCACTGAGGAAAAGAGAAGAAGTAGGCCCCAGCTCTAACAGCCAGGCAGATTTAATTCAACCTTCCTTGGCCTTTTGGTTCTATTCAAGCTCTCAGAGGATTGAATGATGCCCATCCACATTGGGGAGGGATATCTATTTTACTCCACCAATTCAAATTCTAATCTCTTCTGAAAACACCCTCAGAGACACACCTAGAAATAATGTTTAATCAGCTTTCTGGGCATCCCTTGGCCCAGTCAAATTGACACATAAAATTAACCATCACAGGATGTATACTTTTAATATTTTTCTTGGAAATTTGTATTTCTTCTTTTGTGAATTGTCTGTTCATGCTATGGTCCATTTCTTCATTAAGGAATTATTTTTCTTATTTATTCAAAAGAACTATTTTTATATTGAGGACATTAACCTTTCTCTGTCATGAATGCTTCAAATATTTTTCCTCATTGGTTGTTTGCCTTGTCTTTTAACTTATCTTTTGCCATATAGAAGCCTTTAATTTTATATTCTATTTATAATTGATATTGTAGATATTAAATTTTGCATGGCAAATAGGCATCATGTTTTATTCATTTTGTCTTTTTCATAATACATTGTGCTGTATTTATTTGACACTGATAAAACATAAGTGTGCCTGGCACTATACAGGTTAAGCACTAAGAATAGTGCCTGGCATATACTAAGTGCTAAATAAATTTAATTACTACTCTTATTTTTATCATTATTATCATAGTTAATTTTATATGTCAGCTTGACTGGGAAAAAGGATGCCAAGATAGCTGGTAAAACATTATTTCTCAGTGTGTTTGTGAGGGTGTTTCTGGAAGAGATTAGAAATTGAATTCACCAATGTGGGTGAGAATCATCTAATCCATTGAGGGCCTGAATAAAACAAAAAGGCAGAGGAAGGGTGAATTCTTTCTCTCTTCCTGAGCTGAGACATACATTTTCTCTTGCCTTTGAACACTGGCACTCCAGGTTATTGGGCCTTCAGACTTCAGGACTTACTCCATCAGCCCCTCAGTTTCCCAGTTTCTCAGGGCTGTGGTATTGGTCTGAGAGTCACACCATAGGGTCCCCTGGTCCTCCAACTTTCAGACTGCAGATCATAAGACTTCTTAGCCTCCATAATCACGTGTGCCAATTCCCAAAATACGTCTCTCTCTCTCTCTATATATATATATATGTGTGTAGATATGTATATATGTAGATATATATGTATAGATACATATATGTATTATGTGCATATACATATATAAAATAGGTAGATAAAATATATATGTATAATAGGTAGATAAAACAGATAGATAGAGATGGCTATATTATTGGTCATATTTTTCTGGAGAGCCCTGGCAAATAAAATTATCAAATTAACAAGTCTGATAATCTAGGAAATGAAATAGTTACAATAAGTATAACAATGGGCCTCCATTGTGTGGCCTCTACCCAGAAAAAAATATAAAGTTTACCTCATCCAAACATCAACCACTGACTTCTTCCTTTTGCATACTTTACAAGAAGATTGAATAGCTTAATCTTTGAGGGCTGATATAAATCACTCAGCAAGTCTAGTTGTCCTTCTTCTATGCTTACAAATCTACCCTGAATCTCCCTCTGGGTGTGACAATTTAAATGAAATGTTTTGGTAAAAGAAATATTTCCTGATAGTTGAGTCTGAAGGTGAGGAGAAAGCTTACAAACATCCTATATTTCTAGCTCCTGTAGCTTCAGGCACCATACTGAATGAAAGTAAACAGAGATGGTAATGATGCCATAAACAGGAATCTGTAGCAGTTGCCAAGCAGCTGAAGGAATTTGAAACCAGAGTGATGCCAGGTGGAAGGAAGTTGTCTCAGTTCAGGAATAGTAACATGTGATTGAAGTAGGTGAGAGATGGACTAGAATGAAGACAGATAGTTATAATTGACCATCTCTCTCTGGCAGGACAAATGACGGGTAAAAATGGTCTCTATCATGGTCATATTTGTACCTCAGTCAAATTATGTACAGATGTTTAAAGCATCTAGAATACATAAATTTGGAGTGTGAATAATATTATAAATATAACATATTAATGGTCAATTCATTGATTTTATGAAGGAGATTTAGGTAAAAGTAACAGTGAAAATTGATGCATGGACTTCATATGTATTGCGGCTTTTAATCATGATCACAAATTGTGCCTTACCTGGATCAATCAGAAAAAATTTAAAGGAAAACACCAAATACTAAGGAATTTTGCATGAAAATTGAGATATGTACTGTATTACATACAATGTTGATGTTTTTAGTGGGTTGTACAAGTGTAGGGTTTTAATTACAACAGAAAAATAATCACATAGGAATTTTAAAAATTACCATCCATTATTCATTCAGCCCCTATGGTTTATTATAAAAATCCAACCTGGCTGATGGTAGATCAGAATGCCCCATAGCCCTGGTCTAGATGTTGGCAAGATAGTGGAATATAACTTTTTAGTGCCCATTCTCCTGCAGAAATATCAATTTGAACAACTAGCCATATGTGAAAATAACTTCACAAGAGCTAAGAAAACCAGGTGTAAGATTGTAACACCTGGGTGTAGCAAAGAAATTTAAAAAGACACATTGAAGAGGGTAGGGAGG
This sequence comes from Cheirogaleus major, assembly GCA_963574435.1. Taxonomy (NCBI): domain Eukaryota; kingdom Metazoa; phylum Chordata; class Mammalia; order Primates; family Cheirogaleidae; genus Cheirogaleus; species Cheirogaleus major. Next base: position 10,221 of record CAUYPO010115237.1, on the reverse strand, counting down.
ACAGTTTACATTACCCATATCTTCCCTCCCCCAACCCCAGGCAGGATATAGATAACCTCTGCTTGTGGGAAGGAAAGGGAAGTGAGCATCAGATTTTGTCTCAGACCCCAACACTGGGCTTAACCCAGGAAATCACAGACCAGGAAGGCCCTCATGGCCCTAGATTCCAGGCTAATACTCATGGGCTGAGAACCCAGACCTGCCCTGGTAACAGGCCAGATACAGCCCCAGGCTCCAGGTCTGCCCCACAGACTGAGCCTCTGGGCATACCCCACCACCAGGCCAAACCCAGCAGTCTCAGGCTCTACACTGGTACCAGTGTGAGTGGCCACAGTGACCCTAGGCTTTGAGCTGGGCTTGGTGCCAGCCAGCCCTCACATACTCAGGTTGTAGGCATACTCTGCAGACTCAGTCTCCAGGCCTTCCCTCAGGGCTAGGCTGGCCCCAGTGGCCCCAGGATATGGACTACCTCTAGTACTGGGCTGGCTCCCATGGCTCCAGGTTTTAGGCCTTCCCCAGTACCAGGCTGGCCTCTGTAGCCCTAGTCATCAAGTCAGCATATCCAGACCCAGTGCCCAAGCTAGCCCCTGTAGATATAGGCTCTAGGTACCCCAAGTACCAGGCCAGCCCCTGCAGGTCCAGGCTCCAGGCCCCAGGCCCAGCCTGGTTTTAGACCAGCCCAGAGCAAGATAGACTCACACAACCTCAGTGTTCAGGCTTGCTCCAGTGCCAAGTTGGCATGCCTGGCCTCATGCAGCACATCAGCACCTATAGATATAAGCTCCAGTGCCAAGCTGATCCCTGTGGCTTCGTGCTTCATGCCAGTTCCTGTGGTCCCATGCTCCAGATGACACAAGGTCCAGGCCTGTCAGTAGACCCCAGTGTTGGGCTGGTCCCCATGGACCCAGTCTCCAGGCCAGAATCTGCGCACCCAACCTCCAGGCCAGCCCCTGTGAATTCAGGCTCCAAGCTAGCGTCCATGGCTATAATCACTAGGTTAGACCTCACAATCCCAGATTCCAGACTAGCAACCATGGACTCATACTCCAAATTTATCCCTGTAACCCCAAACTCCAGTGGATTCAGGATCTAGGCCCGCTTCAACAAATTGGGGGTCTAGGACCATCCCAGTAGACCAAGTACAAGTCTGTCCCCCATGCATTGAGGCTCCAGGACCACCCCTTCAGACCTCGCCTCTGCCTAGCCCCTGTGGACTCAGGACCCAAGCCTACCCCTGCAGATACAGGCTCTAGACCCAACTCAGTGCCTGGATGACCCCTGTAGATTCAGACTCAAGGCCTACCCCAATGCCAGGTCAGCCTTTGTGGATCCAAGCTTTAGGCTGGCCCCCATGGATGCAGGCTCCAGGGCTGCCCTCACATACTCAGGCTCTAGGCCCACCCCCATGGACACAATTCAAAATTCCATCCCAGCAGATCCATGATCCTGGCTGAAGCCATGGACCCAGGATCCAGGTCTGCCTGTCTGCTGACCAAGGTGCCAAGCCAGCCTGTTCAAAGACTTCTAGCAGCAAGCCCGCCCATGAACCATGTCAGACAGCCTACTCAGAATCTCTAGAAGGGCTGATTGGTGAAGGAATTTCTCAGACAAATCCAGTCCGAAAAGACTATAATAAGTCCCTACTTCTTCCAATGCACAAATACCAACATATGACCATAAGGACCAAGAACAATCAGGGAGAAATGAAAACATCAAAGGAACAAAATAAAGCATCAGTCATCAATCCTAAAGAAGTAGAGTTTTATGAACTGCCTGATAAAATATTCAAAATAATTGATTTAAAGAAGTTCAGCAAACTTCAAGAAAATATAGAGAAAAAGTTAAACAAAATAAAGAAAACAATGTATAACCAAAATTAGAAATTTAAGAAAGATTGAAATTATTAAAAATATCAGACAGAAATTCTTGAGCTAAAATATACAATAAAAGAAATGAAAAATGCTATAGAGAACATCAACAGCAGAATTATTGATCAAGCAGAAGAAAGAATCTGTTATTTGACAAGCTATTTGAAAAAATACAGTCAGAGGAAAAAAGCAACAGAATTAAAAGGAATGAAGAAAGCTTAAAAGATTTATGGGGCAGCATGAAAAAAGCAAATATTCAAATTATAGGAATTAAAGAAGAAGAAGAGATGGAAAAAAGGGGTAGAAACATTATTTAAAGAAGTAATAGCAGAAAACTTTCCAAGATTGGGATTTGAATGTAAACCCAGATACAGACAGCTCAAATGTCTACAAGCATATTCATTCCAAACAAAACTACACCAAGTTATATTATAATAAAGCTGTCAAAAATGAAAAACAAAGAGAAGATCCTGAAAGCAGCAAAAGTAGCATATCACATATGAGAGAGTTCCAATAGGCTAGCAGAAGTCTTCTCAGCAGAAACCTTATTGGACAGGCAAGAGTGAGATGATATATTTAGGGTAGTGAAGGAAAAAAAACCCTGTCAAGCAATAATGCTTTACCCAGAAACACTGATGTTCAGAAATGAAGAAGAGATAAAGACTTTCCCAGAGAAACAAAAGCTAAGGGAAATCCGCACCACCAGACCTGTCTTACAAGAAATGCTAAAGGGAATTCTTTAAATTGAAAAGAAATAATGCTAATGAGTAACATGAAAACATCTTAAAGTACAAAACTCACTGGTAAAAGTAAGTACACAGTCAAATTCTGTAATACTGTAACAGTGGTATACAAATCACTTATACCTTCAGTATTGAAGGTTAAATGACAAAATGATTAAAGATTATAATATTTACATTTATTTATTTGTATTTAATTATTTAAATAAATATTTTTATTTAATATTTATATTATGGATACACAATATAAAAATGTAAATTGTGATATAAAAATTGGGGAGGGAGAAGTTGAGTAAAAGTGTTGGGTTTCTTTATGCAATGCAAGTTAAGTTGTTATCAGCTTAAAATAGCCTGTAGAATAAGGTATTCTATGTAACATTTATGGTAACCACAAAGCCAAAACCTAGAGTAGGTACAAAAAAGATAAAAATCAAGAAATCAAAACATACCACTGAGGAAGCAACAGAGAAAGACAGCAAGAGAGCAATAAAGGAACAAAGGAAGGTAAATAAAGAAATAGCCAGAAAATAATTAGCAAACTGGTATTAGTAAGTCCTTACATATCAATAATTACCTTGAATGCCAATGGATTAAACTCTCCAATTAAATACATTGAATGGCTGACTACTCACTCACCTATAAGGACAAACAAACTGACAGTGAAGAATGGAAAAATATATTCAACATCAACAGAAACCAAAAGAGAGCAGGAGTAGCTCTGCATATATCAATAAAATAGACTTTACATCAAAAACTGTAAATCAAGACAAAAATCATTGTAAAGTGATACAGAGGTCAGTTCATCAGGAGGATATAACAACTGTAAATTTATATACACCCAATATCGGAGCACCTAAATATACAAAGCAACAATTAATACATCTGAAGGAAAAGAGACTATAATACAATAATATGAGGGGATTTCACTACTCCACTTTCAGCAATAGACAAGATTATCAAGACAGGAAATCAGTGAGGAAACATTGGACTTAAATCACACTTTAGACAAAATGAACCTAACAATATATACAGAACATTTCATACAACAACTGCAAAATGCACATTCTTTTCAAATATGCATAGCTCATATGTCAGGCCACCAAAAATCTCTTAACGAATGTAAGTATATTGAAATCATATCAAGTACCTTTTCTGACCAAAATGGTATAAAATTAGAAGTAGATATTTGAGGAATTTCAGAAAATACACAAATACATGAAAATTAAACAACATGCTCTAGAACAACCAATAGGCCTATAAATAAATTAAGGGAATTTCAAAAATATCTTGAGACAAACAAAATTGGACACATAATATACCAAAACTTATGGGATGCCAAAGCAGTTTTAAGAGGGAAGTTTATGACAATAAATGCCCACATTACAAAAGAAAAAAAAGAAGAAAGTTGAATAGCCTTTTAAAAAAAAAAGCAACCTATGTTATACTTCAGAAAACTAGAGGAACAAGAACAAACTAGTCCCAAAGTTAGCAGATGGGAGGAAATAATAAAGACCAGAGTGAAAATAAATGAAATAGAGACTAGAAAAACAATAGAAAAGATCAACAAAACTAAGAATTGTTTTTTTTTAAAGATAAACAAAATTGACAAATGTTTGGCTAGTTTAAGAAAAAAAGAGTGAAGACTCAAATAAATAAAATCAGAAATGAAAGAGGAGACATTCCAATTAATTCCACAGAAACACAAATGACCATAAGAGACTACTCTGAACAATTATATGCCAACAAATTGGAAAACTAGAAGAAATGGATAAATTCAGAGATGCATAGAACCAATCAAGAATGAATCATGAAGAAATATAAAATCTTAACACACCAGTGATGAGTAAAGAAATTGAATCAGTAATAAAAAGTTACATGAAAGAAAAGCCCCGGACTTGATTGCTTTGTGTCTATATTCTACCAAACATAAATTAGTCCCTAGCCAACACCAATCCTTCTCAAAGTCTTCCAACAAATTAAAGTAGAAGGAACAATTCCCAACTAATTTTATGAGGACAGCACGACCCTGATTTCAAAGCCAGATAAGATCACTACAAGGAAAGAAAATTAATGGCCAACATCCCTGATGATCATAGATGAAAAACATATATATGTAACATTTTCTTTACCTGTCCATTTGTTGATGTATACTTAAGTCGATTCCTTATCTTGGCTTTGTGAATAATGGTGCAATGAATATGGCAGTGCAAACATCTGTTTGACATACTGATTTAATTGGTTTTTGGATATATATCCAGTAGTGGGATTGCTGGTTCATATGAAATTTTTATTTTTAATATCTTTAAGAACCTCCATACCGTCTTCCATAATAGCTGCACAAATCCACATTTCCACAAACAGTGTAAAAGTGTTTCCTTTTATATATATGTATATATATCTCACATGCAATGGAATACTATTCAGCCTTCAAAAAAGAAGGAAATCCTGTCAGTTGTGACAAGATAGATGAACCTGGAGGACATTATGTTATGTGAAATAAACCAGACACAGAAAGAGAAATACTGCATGATCCCACTAATATGTGAAATCTAAAAAAGTTGACCCCATAAAAGCAGACAGTAGAATGGTGGTTATCAGGGGCTGGGGTGGGTTGAGGGAAATGTTGGTCAAGGGCTACAAAATTTCAGTTATGTAGGAGGAATAAGTTCAAGAGAGATATTGTACAACATTGCAAATCTAGTTAATAACAATGTGTTGTATTGTCAAAAATCACTAAGAGTTGATGTTAAGTGTTCTCACCACAAAAACTAAGTATGTGAGGTAACGCATATGTTATGTAGTTCAATTAAGCCATTCCACAATATATACATATTTCAAAACATAATAATGTGCCCCATAAATATATACATTTATTTTTTGTCAATAGGAAGGAAGGAAGGAAAAAAGGAAGAAATGAAGAGAAAGAGAAGGATGAGGGGAGAGAGAGAGAGAGAGAGAGAGAGCATAAACATTCTCCATACCCTAAACTCTCTGCCTGAAATGCTCGTGTGATGTTTCCCTCCTTTTGCCTCTCCTGATAGACTCTGGGGGGCTCTTGGAGACTTTTGCATCTTGTGGTTTTAGCAGCAGCTGTCCCTGCTGGTTTGGTTGAGGAGCATAATAGTGCTTCATCACAAAAAGCTTGGAGAAGGCTGATTTTAAACTGTAAGTGCAAATGACCTACAAATTATCTTTAATTCATTTCTGTTTTCTTTGGATTTCAAAAGGGTCTTCGCCCTTCTTAAATAAAGATAGATAAAGCTGATGAGAAAGTATGAAGAGAACAGGTGATGCTTTAAGAGACTCTTCTCTGACTCCATTCTTCTGCACTTCCAGTTGCCTGTACCTCTTAATGTAGATCATCCTCATATTTTTGAATTTTTATTCTCTTGGTTTCCATGACAATACACTGCCCTGCTCTTGTCCTACCTCCTTCACCACCACTTTATTTCTCTTTTTCTATCTTTTTTTTTTTTTGCTGGATCTCTTTCATAATCTTATTTTCCAAATGTGTATACTTCCATTCAATCTTTGGCTCTCAGCTTTTCTGTGTGTATGCATTCTCTCACACTGTTTCAAATGAAACCCAAATGTGCATGACTGCAGGTCATAATGTGTCTCCATGCTCCTTTCATCTTCAACTCCTTGCTGGATATTTCCACTTTGTTGTTTCACCTAAACGCAATACATGTTGAAGTAAGTTCACTACTTTCCTACTCTTTCTGCAAAAATGGCTTTTTTTCTGATTTAAGTGTTTCCATTAACAGACTATTTTCCCAGCTATGAAACCTTGACATATTTATGTCAGTTTATTACACCCAGTCAGTCACAAAGTTCTATCTGCTCTTCCTTCCCAATTACTCTCACATTATCCCTGTTTTTTACTTTCCACTGCCATCCTTGTAGTTATGGTCCTCACTGTTTCACACCTAGTTTACTGTGCTGTTTCTTATTTTACACCTGGTTTACTGTGCTAGTCCCTCTGTCTCCTGTATTTCTTTCCTCTAAGCCACTTGAACAAAAGACCAGGCTCATATTCTTAATATACCATTCTCCATGTGTCATTAAATGCTTAAATCTATTGTCTCCTCATTGAGGTCCTAATTTGTTATTTTGGCATTTAATCTTCCTAATAATATGGCTCCAATAGTCTTATCCAAGCTTATCTTCCATCATTTCTTAGATGAATTTAACTGTTTCGCCGCCTCCAGGTTTCTATGCTATTGTTATTGTGCTTTAATTATATATTGTTAAAATCCTACAATGGATTATTATTGTATCAGACAATCAATGTTTATTTAGATTTACTCATATGTTTACCACTTACTTTTCTCTTCATTGCTTTCTTTTTCCTGAAGTACAACATTTAGAATACCTTTGGTTCTAGTTTAGATCTGCTAGTGGACATCTTAGTTTTTGTTTGCTTGAAAAAGTCTTTATATCGTCTTTATTTTTAAGTGATTTTTTTTCTACATTGGTAGTTATCTCTAAGCTAACTGAAGTTATCATTCCATCGTCTTTGGCTTCTTCTGTTGCTTTTGAGACATCAGTTGTCAGTCTCATTTGCACCTTTGATGATAATCTGCAATTTTAAATTCAGGCTGCTTTCAAGATTCTCTTTCTTTCTTTACTTACTGCAACTTTACTATAATATTTTCAGGGGTGGCTTTCTTTATATTTATCTTGCTTAAGATTTCTAGGACTTATAAAATTATGAATTGGATTTTTTCATTTGTTTGTGAAAATTGTCAACTATATCTGCTCAAATATTACCTCTGCCTCTGTCTTCTATCCTTTTGTATTTCAATTAATCATATGTCAAATCATCTCTTTCTTCTCTTTTTCTTACCCTCTCCTCTGTATATTCCATCATTTTGCTGCATTCCAAATACTATGTTTTGAATTCTAAGTATATCAGTCTCTCTTTTGCTATATTTAATCTGCTGTTATGCCTGCTGAGGATCTTCTAATTTTGATATTTACTTTTTAGTTCTGAAATTATATTTGATTCTTTTTTATATCTATGATATCACTTTTTATGGCTTTATATGCCATGCCATGCAGAAATAGTCATGCTTGTCTTTTATTTCTTTAAGAATAGTAAATATATATTTTATAGTCTATGGCTGATTAATATAAAATCTGTGGTCATATAGGCCTGTTTCTGCTGGTTCAGCCAAATGATATATTGTTTCTATTGTGCCTATTTGTCTTTCACTGTAAACTAAAAATTACATTTTAATACTTATTATTAATAATAAGAATAATTCAAGGTTGAGGAAAAATGTACCCTCACCAGAGAAGATTTTTATTTGCTTCTGTCAGGTACCAGGGTGCATTAATAATTTGGGACCATATTGACCTAAGTTCATGGCATGAGATTTCCTGGATCACTCATGAACTGAGTTGCAAGTCTGTGGAAGGGCAAGTCCAGTTCCCCTTTGCCCTGAAGATGTAGCCCTTTGGGGTCCAAACTAATCAGACAAGAGGAGTTTGTCAGAATCTCTACTTTGTTAGGTACTGGACTTTGACTTAAGGCCCCCTCATGCTCTGACACTGCCAAAGCCACTACTCAATTTCATAGCTATTTTTTTATGACTATCAAAAGACATCAGGACAAAAGCAACTTTCAGTCCTAGGCTTACCTCTCTGGGCTATTGCTTTCTACCTGATGTTGAAATGTAATTCCTATTTAGTTTGGATTTTGATACTTTTAAGATGGTTTTTAAATATTTCTCAAGTAGGAGCCATCTGTAGCAATTACACAATTATTAGAAGGAGAAGCTCCTTCATTTTTCCTTTCAATGTATTCTCTAATCAAGCCAAACTGACTCATGGCCTGTTACCTGAAATGTGATGTGCATATTCCCAATCACCAGTTCTTTCTTATGCTATACCTTACCATCAGCTCCGTTGTCTTTGCTTTTCCATTTAAACCACTTACCTGCCTATCATTTGTACATTGTACTATTACCATGCATTAGGCCAAGTTCATACCTCATCTATATAGGCTTCCCTTACTACTTCAGATTACAATGATTTATCCTCTGAACTATTATGAGGACTCTATGCCTATCCTACTCCCTTGTCACATGTCACATATTGTTTTTTTTGTCTACTGCATTTCATTGACTCCAAGATTCCACTCTGATTTTAAAAAATGTGCATATTAGAACTGATGAAATATAGCTTTATGTAAATTGCATCATTTCTTATGTACACACTTAGATTGTAAACTGTTCAAAATTAGAGCCTGTGTCTTAAACTTTTCTGTAACCCTTTGCAATATATATCACATGCTAGGTTCTCAATATATATATTTAGTTGGTTGATTGGTTCTTCCAGTGTTTTGATTGGAAGGCTTATGATTGTGGTTCTAGAATAATTTTTCATATTTCTTTAGAGTTTTCTTAAACAGAGGAATTCTGGAGGAGGAAAAAGAGCTCTCCTTAAAATCTTATAAAATGTCAAAAAGACTGTTATAATTTGTAGCATTTGTGTAGCCTATCATTTTTAATTAAATTTTTTATTTTGATATAATTGTAGATTCACTTGAGTTATAAAAAATACAGAGGAATGTCAAGTGCAGGCACACCTCATTTTATTGTTCTTCATTTTATTGCACTTCACAGATACTGCATTTTTTTATAAATTAAAGGTTTGTGGCAATCTTGTGTCAAGTAAGTCTATCAGCACCATTTTTTCAACAGCATATATGAACTTCATGTCTGTGTCACATTTTGGTAATTGTTACAATATTTCAAAGTTTACCATTATTATTATATATATTATGGTGATCTGTGATCAGTGATCTTTGGCATTACTACTGTAACTGTTCTGCGGTACTACAAACCACACCCATATAAGATGGCAAACTTAATCAACAAATGTTGTGTGCATTCTTACTGCTCCACTGACTGGCATTCCCACATCTCTCTCTCTATTCTCAGGCCTGCCTAATCCTAGAGACACAATAATATTTTTAAAAATGCCAATTAATGACCTTACAATGGCCTCTAAGTGTTAAAGTGAAAGGAAGAGTTGCACATCCCTCACTTTAAATTAAAAGGTAGAAATGATTAAGCTTAGTGAGGAAGGTGTGCCAAAAGCCAAGATAGGCTGAAAGCTAGGCCTCTTGCACCCAACAGTTAGCAAAGCTGTGAATGTGAAGGAAAAGTTCTGAAAGTAAGTTAGAAGTGCTACTCCAGTGAAAACAGGAAAGATAAGAAAACAAAACAGCTTTATTGCTGATATGGAGAAAGTTTTAGTGGTCTCGAAAGATCAAGCCAGCCACAACATTCTCTTAAACTAGAGGCTAATCCAAAGGAAAGCCTTAACTCTTCAATTCTATGAAGGGTGAGAGAGGTGAGGAAGTTACAGAAGAAAAGTTGGAAGCTAGCAGAGGTTGGTTCATGAGGTTTAGGGAAAAAACCATTTCCATTACACAAAAGTGCAAGGTGAGGCCAGGCGAGGTGGCTCACGCCTGTAATCCTAGCACTCTGGGAGGCCGAGGCGGGTGGATAGCTCAAGGTCAGGAGTTCGAAACCAGCCTGACCAAGAGCGAGACCCTGTCTCTACTAAAAATAGAAAGAAATTAATTGGCCAACTAAAAA
>CAUYPO010115236.1:0-51907 GCA_963574435.1 Cheirogaleus major | reverse complement strand
ATGCACCACCATGCCCGGCTCATTTTTTCTATATATTTTTAGTTGGCCAATTAATTGCTTTCTATTTATAGTAGAGACGGGGTCTCGCTCTTGCTCAGGCTGGTTTCGAACTCCTGAACTCGAGCGATCCGCCCGCCTCGGCCTCCCTGCAACCCTGTTTCTGCTCCCTATCCTGTCAGCTGCTCTGGCCAGCTCACCAGGCATCACAATGCACACTTCGCAGAATTCACTTGCCCTCTGAGCTCCTCTCTCCTCTCATGACTCTTGTGACTACACTTCCTCTGGGCTCCTCTGCTTGCAGTGGCTGTTCCTTCCAGATGCAGGCTCTTTACCTCACAGGGTGGCCCAGGACTCCACCTTTCCCTTCCCTCTGTACACTTTCCTCAGGTAACCTGCTGCTTCAGATCCTCTCAGCCTTACCTGCCTCCCAGGTTTCCAGCTGCTTGCTCTGCCCTGACCAGCTTCTACAGGCCAGTGCCCACATTCTGTTCCCCTCACCACTTCAGGACTTAGATGAAATGCCATGCTGTAGGGCATGGGATCTGGCTTTCATAGTGGCCAATGTAAGCCCTGCAAGCAAGGAGGAGCTAACACCCCTCAGGACAAACTTTGAGCAGTGAAGAATCAGCAGGAGGCAGAGCAGGTGAATTTCCTTTCCATCCCTTCATCAATCCCAATATAAAGGTGTTTCTGTGTAGTCTATCCAGAGACAACCAATGTGGCTAAGCAACCAGCTATGTCTTTGTGAGGCAGTGGCCAACTCATTAAAACAAACCTTTGATTTTTCTCCTCCTCCTTTCCCTCACTCTCACTGCTCTGGGATTGCACCTTCCAATAAAGCATTAGCACTTAGGCTTTGCCTTAGGTTCAGTTTTCTAAGTAACCTGAATTAAGATGGTGACCTCATCCAAACCATTCCTTCAACCACCACCGCCACACTCCCAACTCATCCCCCAAACTCTATCTCCAATCCATACTTCCCTGTTGAGCTCCCAACACCGCTTGTTCCAACTGTCAACTGGACCTCTCCACTTGGACGTTCTCACAAGCACCTCAAACTCATGTTCAAAATGAAACTCATCATCCTCCCCAATTATGTGCCCTTCCTCTGTATTTTGAGGGATGCAGAGATGGAAGGTCACCCTAAAGGAACTCTCAGCCTGTCTAAAGTGGGAGATGCAGGAGTTAGCTAACGATTACAATAGAAACAGATGCTCACTGGCATAAAGCAGTGTAGAGGAGCACGCACTGAAGAGAAGCAAGTCTACAGCGTGCTAGGCACAGTGTCTGACACTGGCTCGCATTATCTCCTTTGGCCTTCACAAGAACCCTGTAAGGTATCATTATTCCCATCCGGCAGGTAAGAAAACAGACTAGAGATTAGAACCTTGTCAAGGTCACAAAGCAATTAAATCCAAGCATACCTAAAAATAAAATTAAATTGAAAAAGGTCTATATTCTTTGCTGCTTCCTGAAGAGAAGCACCTAACAGGCCCCAGGGACTGGAGATTTCCTAAGGTGGCAATGCCAGAGCTATCTCCATAAATGAACAGCACATCAGCAGAGGAATCAAGGGGGGGTGAGGGCAGGGAGGTGCAGTGGAGGGAAAGAGGAAGATGGCATCCTGGGTGGTGGGAAGAATCCTGACAGAGCACAGGGTGGAAAGTAAACTGCAGGGGTTCACTAACGCTGGACCACCAGGCAGGTGGGGAGAAGCAGTCCCGTGAGACACTGGAGAGGTGGGCAGGACCTAAATCATATGTGTCATTCTAGTTAATTTAAATTTCAAATTCTAGATACTTAGAGTAACCATTTCAGGATTTTATTTAAATTTTAAAATCTAGTTGGAGAAATCATTTCAGGATTTAAATCAGGGAGTGCCATGGCCCAGTTTGCATTCTGGAAAGGTCCCTCTGGCATCAATGTGGAAAACTGGTTGAAGAGAGGCAATGGGTGAAGGGTAACCAGTTTAAAGACTGCTGACGTACCCAGAGCAAAACACTGTACACAAAGTTAACAGTGGGTCGAAAAAAGGGGACAGATTTGAGAGACAGTAATGAAGGAAAAACTGAATAGGGCTGGGTAACTAAGCTAGCTAAAAAGAGTAAAGGAGTCAAAGACATCCAGGTTTGTGGCTTGTCATACCTAGGACATGGAAGAGATGACTTCAGTTTTAGGCAGGCTGACTTTGAGATAGATACTTGTAGGCCACTCACAGGGCAATAAGTAATTGGATGAATGAGTCTGTCGTTCAAGAGAGCAGTGGTTCAAGAGGTGAGAAACCACCACCAAGGGAAAAGGATGGGGGAAAAAAGCCCTGTTCTCTTCTCAAAGGGCCACCAGGAGTTGCCCGGTCTTGGCCCTCAGTGTCTAAACCACCAATCAAAAGGCAGGTCAGCAGCTTGGGTAGAAAGGACAGGAACACAACCCAATCCCAGGGAAAGGACAGTGTGGCCTGTGATTTCCTTAGCACTAGAGGAGCCCAATTTGGAGACGTGAGGTAAAGATGCTGGTGTCAAGACACAGCAACCCTTTTCAACCAGTTCTGTGGATTAAGCCCCAACACCCTAAGGCCCCCTGTATGTAACACTTTATATCCCAGGCATCTAGAATGATATTGCTTGTGTGCCATCCTTGAGAGTACTGAGAAAAGTCACTCAAATCATTTTCTCTCTGAATCCCAGTTGAGAAAGGTTAAGGCACAAAGCAGTCATTCAAATGCCACAACCCACTGACATTCCCAGAGAGTGTACTAATTGGGAATGTGTCCCTTGGGCTCTGACCTTGGAGCCCCCTCCTCCCATCTGCCCCTTCCCCTCAAGCAGGAAGCACACGAGCAGAGGGCCTGGCCTAGCTGGGCTGCTCTGAAGGACCAAGGGTCTTTTTCTCCATCTAGATTAGAGCTTTTTAGGAGCGTGGGCTGGATTTCTTTCCCCAAGTAGGGAATAAAAAAGAGTATCAAGGAGCCAGCCAACTAAACCAAACTGGGGCTAAGCTCTAAAATGGTAGGGTGCTGCTCACTGGCCTAATGGGGCCCAATCCTAGAGGTGTTTTCAGTAGGTCTATGTCAAGATCTAGAAAGCTGTAAATTTTTTTTTTGAGACAAGAGTCTCACTCTGTTGCCTGGGCTAGAGGGCCGTGGTGTCAGCCTAGCTCACAGCAACCTCAAACTCCTGGGCTCAAGCAATCCTCCTGCCTCAGCCTCCCGAGTAGCTGGGACTACAGGCATGAGCCACCATGCTCGGCTAATTTTTTCTATATATTTTTAGTTGGCCAATTAATTTATTTCTATTTTTTAGTAGAGATGGGGTCTCGCTCTTGCTCAGGCTGGTTTTGGACTCCTGACCTTGAGCAATCCACCTGCCTCGGCCTCCCAGAGTGCTAGGATTACAGGCGTGAGCCACCGCTCCTGGCCAGAAAGCTGTAAATTTTTGAAAGAAGCTCCCTGGGTAATACTAATTTGTAGTGGAGTTTGGCAGTAATGTCTGTAACTTCTATCCTGTCTTACTAGTCTGCTGCTTCAGTTTTCCCTTATTTCATAAATTTTCCCTCTGAGAGGCGCTGGGTCTTATGCAGAGACTCTGGTCAATGCATCAGAAAGCTGGCTAGAAAGCCAGGTCGCAGTGGCGCACACCTGTAGTCCCAACTGCTCAGAAGGCTGAGGCGGGAGAATCGCATGAGCCCAGGACTTTGAGTCCAGCCTGGGCAACAAAGCAAGACCCCATCTCGAAAGAGAGAGAGAGAGAGATAAAAAGATGGCTGGAGTGGTGATTATATCGTTTGTTCCAGCTCCAAAAACTGAACTGGAGAGCAGTGGAAACTCCAGAAAGCAAAGGCAGCGCTGGCAGAGGCTACAACCTCCTGGCCCTCCTAACTCCATAAATAAAGTGAGGTGCCTAAGGTTATGGAGTTAGGGAAGGCACTAAGTCTAGCCCTTTTCCCCTTGCTCAGAGTAACTCATTGCACATGAATTTGGGGGAAGCAGCATTCTGCTGGTCACTACAGAGAGGGCACTCAAATTTCACACAGCCAAGCTTCCTCAGTATCCCTTCTGCTCCTCTCCTGCTCTGAGCCAGATGGCCCAAGTCCCACTCTTAACACCACACAGAAAGCAATGAAGCAGAAGTTGCTTTAATCAAGGGGTGAAGTCCTCAATCAGGGGGACCACACTCAACCTTTGGTGGTGGGGTCTCAGCCTACCCCCCACATGCCCTGAGAACCCTCAGGAAGGAGGGAGCAGCTGAACATCTAATTATGGCAGAGGTCAGGGATGGGAGTGAGGGAACCCAGGGCAGGGCAGGGCACCGACAGGGTGAGAGTGAAGCTGAATGGCGCAGGAAGAGCTTAGCCCACATGGTTCTACCTGCAGGCTGGCTGAGGTGGCTGTGCATCAGGCAGAGTGGCACCACCCAGGAATGAGGGTCGAAGGGGACAGCGGGGGCGGGGGGCAGTGCTTAGGAGATGAGGCGACTGTGAAGCTGGTGCAGCTGCTCCTGGGTCAGCACCAGCCGGTGTCGCTGTCCGAGACCAGCTGCACATGAGAAGGTCACTTTGCCCACGTAGACTGTGTCATCCTGCTGCTCCTCTTTGGCCTGAGGGTTAGTGAGGGAATCAGGACCCCAGGTCAGGGCCTCACTTGAGTTCTGGGCCACTGAAGGAGTCCCTGAGTACTGAGACCACGGCAGCCCCTAGGACACTGAGGCTTTTGAGTTCCTAGGCCACGGCGACCACATTTTTCAAATTAGAATGGGGATACCTAGTCTGACAATGGAGTTCTGAGCTCCTCTTGGTGTCCAAAATCATGGAAGGTACTGTTTATATGCCAAAATATTGGAATTTCTGGAAGCACTGCAAGCACTTTTGAGTTACTTGTAAGTAAGAGTTGGCCAGATAACCCAGGATATGCAGTTGTTGGACCTGAGACTCCGAGGCCTCTTCAGACTCAGTGGGAGGCGGGAAGACCCACCTGAGCCCCCCACACTGTCCCTCCTCCACCTCATGCTCCCCCTTACCCTGAGGAAGGCTGATGAAGGGAAGGTGGCAAAGTCAGTGGGTACTGTGGCTCCGGGACGCTGAGACACTGTCTCCTTGAGGACCTCATCCTAGGGAGGGGTAGAAGAAGACAAGGGTTCATTGAGGGAATCCCCACAGGCTAGCACTAGACCACCCTGGTTTCACAGAGACACTAATGCCAGGACCAGGGCTCAGTCCTCTCTATCACCATACTTTTGCTCTCCCCTCCAACCCCATCCCCACCCCAACATCACTCCTTACTTTACAAGTCCTTATCCCTTAAGGCTCGACTCAAGATTCTACTGCCTCTGGGAAGCCATGCCCAACCATCTACCCCACGATGACCTCATCCTGACAGAAACTGCAGCATGAACTACTCGCTGTAGAGATGATCCTAGCTCAACCATTTTGTTATAAGACTCTGTCCTCTGTTGGCACTCAGACCGTGAGCTTCCAAGGCGAGAACCCTGCCTTCCCTTCCAGCCCTCTCCAAGGTGTCATCTAACACAGGGCTCGGACCAGAGGAACTCCAAGGTGCCTGACTCCACTGGTGACTGCTCTGAAGTGAGCTCTGTAGGGTAAGGAAGGGCAGGGTCTGAACTGACCTTGAGTTTCTCGATGGTGTCACTCAGGGACTTAAGCTGAGCCACTTGCTCCATAAGCTGGGCCGACGGGCTCTTGGCTGCTGTGGGGAGGGAAAACTGGTAAGGCCCACCAAGGCCCAGGCAGGCAACTGTACTGGATTAAGGGTCAGGAGTACAGGTACTAGACCTTCTCATGGGCAGGCACTTAAGAGAGAGTGGGTGAACCAAGCAAATCGAACATTGAGGCAAAGAAGACTGCTGGGAAGAGCCTCTACAGTGTGGGGACTGCCTGGGCAGGGGCAAAATCCCTGGGCCGAGAGAAGTGGTGTGTTATTCATCTCAGGGGTAGGGGGCACATACCAGGGCTGGTGCGAGTGATGTCTACTACATGGGTGTGTGTGCTCAGCTGATTCAATGTCTCCAGCAGCTGGCTGGTCTTACGATACAGTGCTCCAGCTGCTAGCTCGCCACCAGGGCCCTCGTGGGGTGGGAGGGATAACTTTGCAACATGCAAGGGGGGCAGGGCTGCCAAGGATGCCTTCATCTGGGCTCCCTGTTTGGGAAAAAAAAAGATAGTGGTAAGAGGTGCTAGAAGGCCCCTGCCATCTGTCACCAATGGAGCAGGTATGCTCCATTCCCCACCTCAGTCCTCCCTGGGGCTCCCTCACCTTGAGGACGCTGTTCTCATGCTGGAGCTGGGAGATGTGCAGCCTCATAGCAGAGATCTGCTGAAGCAGCAGAGGCGAGTCCTTTACCAGCCCAGGGCCTGGCATGGATCCCAGAGCCTGCCCAGGGGCGCCCCCTGTGGGTACCATAACAAATGTCATCAGCCCCAGGCGGAGAGGGTTGAAAAAGGCCCCATGCCAGCTCTTCCCCTTTCTTTATTGCCCCTCCCCGCCAGTCCTAGCTTCCCAAGGAGGAAGCATCACCCTGTTCCCCCAACTCCAATTCCCACCAGCCCTGACAAGCCCCAGGCAGGGTGGGTCTCTACCTCGCTGCTGTTCTTCTATGTTCGGGATAGCCCATGGGGAAGCAGGAAAAGAGGAGAGAGGAATTAAATGACTTGGGTGTTAGGGGGACACAGCAGAGGAATCCTGGACACTACCTACAGGAAAACTCTTTTCCTGATCACCATACCTTCTCCAACAAGACCCTGCCCCTGCCACCTGCCTTTGGGTAAAGCAGATATATGTGAACGACAGCAAACGGGAGTGAGGCCAAGAGACAATCTGATGTGTGAGGAGGAATGGCAAAGTGAGTGTGTGCTGCAGGCCACACTTGGGGCACGAGGCTGTTCCTGTCTCCCTGCCTCACACCCCATCTCCAGAGACACCATATATCTGCAACCTTAGAGCTCACTCAGCAAAGCTTAAGTTGAGGATGCAAACACATTCTCCTGTTCCTCAGGTTTCTCCATTGCTCTTAGGCAAAAGACCCCCTTTTTTTGTGGGAAGTTTCATAAACTCAGAACCAGTGTTTATTTAAAGAGCCTGTGCTAAAACAATACGATGTGGTAATTCTGGAGACTCTCCTAAAAGAACACAGAGCATTCTGTACCATGGGAATTTAAAGTCAAGAAGGTGCTTGGTCACTTCACAAGACCAGGAGGTGGCAGTGATGGGGACTTTGATGAAAACAACACTCTATCTAGGTGAGGTCAGCTGAGAAGACACAAGAGCAGCAGGGAAAGTCTAGAGGCCCTGAAGGTTTAATGCCAGGGCAAGGAGTTTGTCTTCTGTGCGTGAGAAGGGGAAAGGTAAGTAAGCAACTGAAGAGAGAACAAAAACAAACTATAGGGCAGATGAGAACCAAAATGGAAGCAGCCATCTTCTTAGGAAACTGGGGTGGTTGGGCCTGGGAGCCAGAAAAACTCAAGATAAGGAGGCCTGACCATACTGAGTGAACAGAACACAAGTCCCAAGCAAAACTGGGAGAATTCAGCAATGGAAGGGACGACCACATCACAGCATGAAGCCATGTGAACTCGGTAGAGGAACGCAGTGCCTAAGCAGAGGAACAATGAGCAGGCATCAGGCAGGCCTGGATACCCCAGGAGAGTTAGTCTGGCCTGATGACCCTCTGGGATGTAGGGTTGGGAAAGAAAGGCCAGACTGCAGACCCAGAAAGGACATCCACTAGAGTCCAACTGTCATTGTTATTCTGAACTTCAGTGACAATTTGGGAATGCCCTTCTTTGGTTAGAGGAACTCAGCACTTATCTTTTGAGGAAGTGAAAACTTGGTGAAAGCTGGCACAGAGTGAAACTGGGCAGGCACATTCCTGGCTGAACATGCGGGGACTATAAGGGGGACAGAGGTCAAACTGAGGCCAAGGACAGGAGAGAGGACAATCTCCTCTGTACCAGTGCTCCTATCACACTGTACTCACCACCAGCAATGCCAGAGACCAGGGTAGCAATGCCTGAAGGAGGAGGCCCCCGTAGCCCCTCGATTGTGCGCTTGGACTGGCTGTTCAGCCGCTGCTTTAGCTCTGCCTTCTCTGCTTCCAGCTGGTCAATGTCAGCCTGGAGCGCATCCATTGTCTCCTCAAACTCTCTGTGGAAGAGAATTTGGACTTGGGCAGTGCCCCTTAATGACAGCTCCCCCTGATCCCCTCTATTCAGTCCTGAGAGGTCCTTGGAGCAACTTGCTGGTGAGGAGCCCAGAGCAGGGCAGCACAGGCTCAGGTGGGGGTGATACAATGGGGTTGGCAGTGGGGAAGGAATACGGGGAGAGTCTCACTACTAGAGGGCGAGTAGGGGGATGCATTAGGAGGCAGAGAGCCTCCAGCAGGAGGGAAGATTAAAGGAAGCAGGCCCTGGAGAAGATGCCTGACTTCTCCTTCTTCCGCAGCAGCGCCTGGGTCTCCTCCAGCCGAGTCTGGACTTTCTCGATGCGCTCATCTGCATCCTTGGCAGCACTGTCGAGCTTCTTCTCCAGGAGGCTCAGCCGCACATTGGCCTCACTCAGCTCCTCCCCCTGGACAAGGACAGAGAGTTTCTAGTTCCCTAATATTCTCCCCATGGTCCCTGGTATCTGGAACCTGGGCTAGACCATGAGATAGAACACTCCCTGAGGGCTCACTAGAGCTCCCACTGATCACATGCCCCACTTCTCCCAACCCCCAAGCCATCTCAGTCCTGATCCCCAACACTCACTGCTGCCCTGGGTCCCACCAACTCTGACCCCTAGATCCTGAGCCTACCCTCCCCCCTCACCTTAATCTTGAGTGACTTCTTCAACTCCTTGATAACTGTCTCTCGATCTTCAAGCTTCAAACCCAGGCCTTCAGCATCTGTGATCTCTGCACGAAGGGCTGCAGCCCGCAGCTCAACTGGGGGAGGCTAAGGAATGGGTGGCAGAGGGTGGGGGTGGAGAGAGGAGATCACCAATGTGCGCCTTTCAGAGAGATCCAGTTATAGGGGAAAGCTTGCCTTCCAGACAAGATGGTGCTCTCCAGATGCCTTCCTCTTGTCTCCCACCCTCCCACAACTAGCAGCAGCTCTGTAAGTCCTGCTCCTCCAGGCCTCTGCAGCCTCTCCAAGGAAACCTCCACCCACCTTACTGGGAGGCCGCTCTGCATCGTACTCCCCCTCCTGCATGGCTGTGGCCAGCTTGTTCATGGTACTGATGAGAATGTTGCACGATTGGCGCAGACACTCATAGGGGCTGCTGGAGGGGGTCCCATAGATCTGCAAGAGCCAAGGGCAGGAGTGAGAGCCTCACACTGGCCACTGACTCCCCACCACCTTCTGCCCAGACATCCAGGCCCACCTGCTCGCTTGCTTTGAAAGCCAACTCCTCCAGGGCAGCCACAGGCAGCCCTTCATTCTCCGCCAGTGGGGCAATGAGCTGAGCAGCAGCTGCTGCCACCTCCTGCAGCACAGCCACTACCCAAGTCAAGTGTTTCCTGCAGTCTAGGAGTGTGTCAGATACCTGTATGACAGGTCAGAGTCAGGAGCCCACCCTGGGTCCAGCACCACGGTTCCCAGCTACCCCCAAACCATCTTTGTTCCTTGATCAGATCCAGATCTTAAAGTGCTAGGCCCCACCTGCTCAGCTTCCTTCCCTTCCCCATTCGCAGCCCTAAACCTGTGGTCCAAAGGCCAGTGCAGCTGGGATTCCAGGAGCATCCGTCCCTGGCATTCGCCTTCGGATCTTCTTGCAGAACTGGCGGATGTCACTACACGATGTTTCCAGGTCCCGGAGCAAGAGGGCAATATCTGTAGCCTCCTGCCCACCCTACTCAGGAGAAAGAAAATGAAGGGGAACCAAGTCAGTATTAGGGGTAGAGATGAGAAGACTAAGAAATAAGAGGAGCTCACATAGATCTAGATGTGCTCTCACCTGCAAGAAGGCACGCAGCCGTCCTACCTCCACACCCATGCAGTCCAGGGCACTCTGGGTGAACTGTAAGGACAGAAGCATGTGGTCGTCAGTCCCAAATAGGAGCCCTTCTGTCCTATCATCATCTCTAAGAAGTCCCTACCCTCTGTCGACTTCCATACAATAAGTGGGTTCTCTGGCTTCCCTAATCTGGCTTTGGTGACTCTGTTCCAGTCCTATGTAACAGCCCTCAGGTGCCTGATCTCTTGATCTGATGTCCTCCATTTGTGATCTCTATAGGGGACTCAACCACTGGCCCAGACACTTCACCTTTATGTGGTCAGCCAGCTGAATGGTACTGTCCTCAGGCTGTTCGGCAAGGTGGATGCTGTACAGATGCTGAGGGGGGGATGACAAAAGAAGCAGTCAGCCCTGGAAGGGTGGGGAGTTCTTCCCAAACTGTAGTTTAAGCTCTGGTCACCATGGGTCTCCAGACGTACAAGAGAATCCAAAACCTCCAAGCAGCTGCATTATAGGGCAAGTTCATCTAAGAGCAAACCAGGCCTCAAGCAGCTGACCTGGGACATACAACCTTGAATACATTGGCAATAGCCCTGATCAGGTGAAAGTTTCCCTGCTTCCTGCCCCACGCCTGATTTCTCGCCCCAGACCTGGTAGTACTTGATGGCCTTGGTGAGAGGCTCCACATTGACAGTTTCATCCAGCTGATCCTTGTGCAGGAGCTCAATGAGGAAATCCAAGGAGCGCTCGTGGGCACTCATCTCAGGGTAGAGGCTGCCCACTTTTTTATACACATCCACATTGCACTGAGAGAGGGCACTAGAGATCAAAGAAGGGCTTTGTGAGGGCGAAGTCTGCCAAGCAATCTCAGTTCCAGCCAATCCTGGGCCCATGCCCCTGGAGTGGGGGAGTCAGGTGTCACTTACTGCTCATAGCGGTGTAGCGTGGCCTGCAGGAGACTCAGCGAGTATACCAGCCCAGCAGCAAAGCTGAGCTGCTCCCCTGCAGCTCCTCGCAGCCCAGGCCGCTCTGAACAGTTCTCACTTAGTTCAAACTTCTCCTGGGCCTGCTTCCGGATAAGCTCTGCCTGTGGGAAGAAGCACCAGGGACCTGGGACTCAGAGCAAAGGATGGAGAACACAGACTCATACAGAACACAGAGCTTAACAACTCTGCGGGGAGCATGAACACACACAAGAGAGAAAGCAGAAATAGCTCTTAGATGGGTGGGGAATCTCGCACAGGGAAAGGGTAATGATGTGACTACTGGAGGTTGTGAGAATTCAGGAAGTGCAAATGAAAGGGTGGTGGCACCAGTGGACCAAGCTCTTTCCTGACTTCAAGCTGCCATTCCTGCTCTCTCTCCACCTAGAATGCTATCCTGCTGATCATTCCCCAGCTAACCCCTAGTCACCTTCTGGTCCTCAGCTCAAATGTTACTCCTTCAGTCATACCCTGCCCCTATCTAAATCAGATCACTTTTGTGCTCTCTCAAAGAACCTACCTCTCCTTAACACAGAATTTGTAACACATATTCCTCGGTGACTTTGCTAACTCTGTGTTCCTCCACTGCATCATTAACTCTTTGTGGGCAGAGATTTCTGTTGAACATGTGATTGATTGGCCGTACCTTGCAAATGAGACGAGGCATGAGCAGCAGCACCAGGACGCAGTCATGGTCCCCACCTGGCCGAAGGAAGCTGTCAGGCATGAAAGCTGTCAGCAGGGACATGTGCCGGTTGGCCTGGGCCACCTCCATCTGCCTCAATTCCATCTCAATTGCCTGTGAGGTACATGGGGAGGAAGGCTCTCAGCCAGAGTAGAGAGAGTTCCAGAACCACCATGCCTTGCTCCACCAGGTCCCTTGCTTCTAGGCCAAGCCCAAGCCAGGAGTCTACCAACCACCACATAAAGCACCCCCTCCCCCAGGAAGCTGAAGCCCAGAACTCCATACCAGGTCAGCCCACAACCATACCCAGGATGGCTCCCTAACACCCCGTTCCCCAGGCCCACCCACTTTCCTGACCTTGGCATGAGCCTTAGTCTCAGCAAACTTGATTTTGAAGTCAAAAGTCTCTGGAGGAGGCTGCTGTTGCCTCTCCACAGACGCTTCCTGCTGGTTTGTCAGTTCCCGATTCACATCCTAGGAGCAGAGACAGTTAGGCACAGCTGGGTTATGAGGGAGTCCTGGCATGATAGGGGGCAGAGATCAGGGGGTGGGCAGGCACCTGTAGATGGGCAGTCAGCTGGCGGTACTTCTTGATGGTTTGCTGGTAGTCTGCAACTGTCTCCTGGGCTGCCTCCACACGTTTCTGGGCCTCGCGCACTCGAGCGCCAGCCATGTCCAGCTGCTCCCGCAGCTCCAGTTCTGTCTCACGTGCATTCTCCTGCAGCTCATCATTCATTTCATTCATTGCTTCCTGGGACACCACAAGGTAGTTGAAGCAAAGGAAAGGCAGGGTCAGGGTAACAAGGCCAGGATGGGTCCCCTAACCCTACACCCTGCTCAAAGGTCGGGGATCATGTGTCACTCTCTCTCTCAGCAGGTCCCTTCCTCTGTTAGGGTCAGAAGTCAGTCAAGGGTCTGCTCTTCTCTTACCAAGTCCCCCACGGTCTCCCTCAACTCCCGCACTTTCTCCTCCAGATTCAGGTTCCGGTCTGTCAGCATCTCCACCATCTCCTCAGCACCCAGAGCAGCATCCACCTGTGTTCCAGGTAGGGAAAGAAGAGAAGGGCTGCTGGCAGGTGCCTAGAAAGAGGCGGCATCATTAGGAGAATCAGGTAGGGGGATTCTGGGTGAGGGGCTGGGATCCCCAGACCTGCTCCTTAAGCTCATCAATGGTGCTCTCTGCCTGGCTCAGCTCCTCCTGCAGACGCTCCCGCTGTTGCCTCACAACTTCTAGCTCTTGGTTCTTCTTTTCCATGAGCTTCTGGAGCTTCACGTGCTCCTGTTTCTCCGAGGAAGAAAGATCCCGCATCCTGAGGGGATGTGGGAAGAGAGAAGGAGAACATGTGTCAGAGTCACTGGGCAATGGGTGCTCTAACACATCTGGAGACAGGAGAATGAGTGCCAGAGCCAAGCAGTGAAGACAGCCCTACCTCACCAGCGCATCCTTCAGACGGGCATTCTGCTCCTCGAGCTGCTTAAGCTGATAACTGGATGCAGCCCCATCTGAGCCTGGAGAAGACCATGAACACTTTCAGGCCTGGTTCTCACCCACCATTTGGCCCCCGGCAGCTCCTGGCCCCTTACCTTTCTCTTCAATCTCGGCCTTGAGGATCTCCAAGTCAGTGGTGAGCTCATCCACACGCTCCTTCAGCGCCTCCACCTCCTGCTGCAGAGACTCGGCCCGCTCTTCAGCCATCTCCTTGTCCAGAGTGGCCATCTCAATGGCATCAGCAGTGTCAGCCATCTCTTCCATGTAGCGTTCCTTTGCCTCTAGGGCCTCCTTGGCTTCCTGAGGAAGGGGTAGAGGTAGGAGGGGTATGAGCACAGAGATGCGCCATGTCATCCTTTCTCAGGGTGTTCCAGGCTCCAGTTTTAGTCTAGTTTCTGGCACATTTCCTTGGTCTCTCAGCCTCCCCAGCCACCCCTTTCATCCAGAGTCCCACCTTCCGCGCCTCTTTGAGGCGCCGCTGCAGGTCTGCCTGCTGCTCCTGCATTTTGCTCTTCCATTCCTGCACCTGCTCCAGCTGGATCTTGTGTTTCTCCAGCTCTTTCAGCTTTGCCTTGTCTTCTGCCCGCTTCAGACGCAGGGTCTCCAGTTTCTCCTCTAGGTCTCGTACCTGGGCCCTCAGTCCCTCTTCCTCCTGCAAAGGAAAGGCCCTGCAGTCTATGCACAACCCACCCCTTCCTCCCACCAAGACAAGAATGTGTACAAACTTCAACCCAGCCCCAGGGTCAAAAGCAAGTGGTGTGCAAACATCTTGAGAGGAAACCATGGCACAGTGTATATGGGAAAAGTACAGGAGAGGGGCAGGAAAGGAAAGGGTAGCTCACTCATTAGCAAGATATCCATATACTATGACTCCACCCTTTATGATCCAAGTTCTGGGTCTTTGCCAACCCTGGGAAATTTTCAAGACCCTGCCAGGGGTCACAGGCCTCATGGTGTCTTGATTCTCCTTTACTCCAATCCCAGTCCTTACCTTGGAGGGAGAAGGAAGCGGGGGGGCCGCTCCAGGAGAGGTGAGAACCGGCGTAGGGATGATGGGTGCTGCCAGTGGAGTCTGAGCTGGGGTGCTGGGCTCACTGCTGCTCAGCTCACCTGCTGATGCTGAGCCAGAGGGGCCCAGAGAGCTACTGGCCCCAGACACCCCGGTACTGGCTGGGCGGGCGGGCTATTCAGAGAGGGGAAGAGCAGACCAGAAAGAGAACAAAAGATGGGGGTGGCAAAGGGGAGAGAGATAGAATATGAAAATATGGCAAGGGAAGGACACAGAGAAGGAAAAAAGCAGAGAGTATCAAAGCACAGTGAGAATGGAGAAACAGAGTGGAAGGGAGAGAGAAAGTGACACAGAGAGTCAGAGAAAGAAAGTGACAAAGGACAAGGGGAGGGAAGAGGGAGGCAGAGGAGCGAGGGAGGAAAGGATGGGGGAAGACATAAGATTACAAGGCTCCTCCCTTGGCACTAACCCCACATTCTTCCCAGCTGTGGCACTGCCCTTTAGAGCAGAATCCCTTACTTCCCAGAACCCCCCCATGACCCACTTATAATCATTCTAGCAATTTCTTAATACTCCCAGTCCTATCCTTGCTCCAGGTCTGTGCCCTCCTCCCCCAGGGGAAAAAAGTACCACAATGTCACTCCTAGAGAAAAAGAACAGATTAGACTTTGTTCTCCAATATTCATGTTCTCAGAGAAGGCTGGGCTAAAAGTGGGGGTGCCAGGCTCTCTACCCCTGCTAGGCCCTCCCTCCTCTTTGGGAGTCAAGCTGAAATCTCCCTCTTCTTGGTCTATTTCAGGGGACCCTGTAGGTAAAACGGCCAAGGTGAAAGTTGTACCCCTTGACTCCCCCTTGAAACAACCCTTCTATCATCTTCCTCCCCCAAGACAAAGGAGCTCTAATCAGAAAGCAGTACCCAGGCCCCTATGAGACCTGGGGAGGAGCTGCCCTGAAGCCCCAAGTCTGGTGCCTGAGGCCCCCCTAGCAGTGCTGAGCCTGGAAGCTCTACCAGTGGGCTGACGCTCAGAGACCATGTGCTATTTACAGACACCCCCACCCAAAGCCTTTCACAGACACACTTACCTCCTTTTACACTGACATTTTACACTACCATGTTCTTCACCTCTCTCCTAATTCCTCCCCTCAAAACTGGTCAAAATTCCCTTGTTCAAGAAAGCCTGCTTTGATTAACCACAACCCCACTCATTATCTCTTGCATTCAAGCTACTGGCTTAGACAACCTCCTAAAAGTCAAAACTCATTTTCCCAGGAGAGGCCTGCCATCACCCCAACCTCCCTTCCCCCTCAAAGAGAAACTAGGATGCATGGTGACCAACTTTTACTTGATCTTACACATGCCCATGTACATGCAAATGCCTGAAATGTGTGTGTACACTCAGCAGTGGCTTGCACAGAGGCCTGTTTTTTCTCACCTTGGGCCGCCGAGTTGTGGTCTGGACAGGCAACAGGAGCCAGAGGAGAAGTAGTCAGGAAAGAAAGGATAATGGCAGAAAGACAGACAGCAAAAGGGACAGCAATGAGAGCAGAAGAAGTAACAAGGATGGGGCTACAGTCAGCTGCCCACCCGCTCCCACATCCCATCCCCTTCTCCCTCCACTGAATCACTGCATTCCTACTCCAGGATCCCAGAACTCCAGTTCTCCTTAGTTCCTACCCCCACTTTTGCCCAACCCTGGCAGGCCTCACCCCTTCAGACACCCTGGAAATCCCAGAAGTCTGTCTCCTAGGCTGAGACACAGGAGACCAGAGGCAGCAGCTGGTGAGAGGGTCTCCGGAGACCAGTCCTTCTGTGAACAACCTCTCCCACTCCAGCCCAGAGCCAGAGGCCCCGCCCAGCCACCACTCCCAAGGACTTTCCCAGGTCAGTCTCTTCCTTCAAGTGCTAGACTCCATAGAGGACTCCCTAGAAACCCTATGTGACAAGAGTCATATAAGCACAGAAGTGGGAGATCAGGTCCCTAAGACAGAAAAACACTGCTGTCCTCCCTACCCCCTTCTCCATGACCAGATCCTGCAGCAGTCCCCATCCCTAGAGCAGAGGGCTCAGGTGTCAGGACCATGAATATTGCATTAGCAGAAGCCCAGAGCTCAGCAAAGTAACCCCACCCAGCCGTATGAAAGGAGGTGGGGGTGGGCAGCAGCATACAGAAACTATTGCCTTAAACCAAATCCAGAAACCCTTCAGGTTACTGCAAAGTGGTAAATGGACAACTAAAGCCAACTCTCAAATAGTGTTCTTGCTACCCAGTGTCTCATCGCTCTGGCAAAGACAAGATTTGGCTTGGGCCCTATTTTCAGGATACACTAAGCCCAAGGAGACTAATCTCCTAGGCTAAGCTTCCATAGCTGTTGGTCAAAAACTATTCTAGGGTCTTCATCCCACCCTGGTAAAACACCCTGATACAAACCTGGGGGAGGGGAGGTGCTGGGAGAAAACCAAGAGGCATTCTAGCAAAGGCTGAGTGAGGTAGGTAGGCCTGCTAGAGGCACTGGGACACCTGAGCCAGCCTCCCCAGGTTCTACCACAGGAAACTCTCCCAGAGCCAGTTTGCAGTGGAGGCTGCCTGAAGCCCAAGCCTTTGAGGCCACTGGGTACAAGGCCTGGAACACAGACTCAGAGCCAAAAGCAGGCAGGGCAGGGAGCAAATGCTCAGGGCGTGGGGCATGGCAGTGACACACACCTCTCCCTGCCCCCCACCTCCGTCATCCCCCTCCTCCCCCACCAGGTAGAGAGATGAAGAGGATCAGCCCCCACCCCCACCGCCTGCTGCCACCATTGCCCTGGCAACCCGGCAGCAGGACCAGAGCAAGCAAGAGTACCTTTCGGGCTGTCGGTGCCTGTCTCATCATTGCAGAAAACCAAAGAAAGCAAGGAGAGGAAAGAGAAGGAGGGACAGAGGAGGATAGACAAACACACAGAGGAAGGACAGACGAAGGGAGGGAGGGAAAGAGACCGAACAGAGGGAAAGGCGGCGGAGACAGGAGATTAGTGCATCAAATCCCAACAATGCAGCCTCAGCTTCCCGGTGCAGCAGCTTCCCAGCCTGCAAACGGCTGCCGCTCTGACACAGAGGCCCCTGCAGATGCGCAGCGGGACCACCAGTCTCCGGCAGGCACCGGGGCGGAGCGGCGCCTGGCCCAGTTCGCCAGCTTAGGCTGATGGCAGCCTCAGTGGCCGCAGCACCAGCTCCACCTGACGTCATGCACCCACCCTCCTCTGCTCCGTGGGGGTGGAGCCACTGTTCCTCAGTCACCTAGCAACCACCCAGGGCTCTACTGGCTCCTCCTCCTCTTCTGACTCGACAAAGTCATGCTCAGAGCCCGCCTTGATGCTTCTTCCAAAGCACAGGTTCTGGCTCCTCTCTCCCTTCCCTTGCCCACCCCTAAGAGCTTGCCCCAAAAAACTAGGCCAGGAGCCATCCCAGACATGACACCTTATGGAGCCAGAGCATCCTGTGCAGGGACACAGGGCCTCCCTGCTGCATTAGTCTAATACTCACACTCTGTAGCCCCCACAATCCCATCAACTCCACTTGTCTTTTATACACCCTGGAAACATCCTTATGGTCTCTTATGTGGCACACACATCTAGAGCGCCCCTTCAGCAACAGGCTTCGGCTCTGAGGAGCATACATAGTGATTAAGAAACCCTAGCAAACATTCCATCTGGGTAGTAGCAGCTCTAATGATAGTGGGTGGGCTTTCCTCCCAACCATCCCCTGGTTGTGAACAGGTTAAAGCCTGTCTCTAAAGGGCTTCCAGAAAGAACTGAGCACTTAGCTGAGACATCCAGGTTCTCTTCTGCCTCCGCCCCCCACCTTCAAAGTATGCTCTTTTGCTCTGGAACTGGCTTCCTCTTCCACATGGGTGAGAGCAGAGGCCCTATGCTAAGTGATCTGCTTTGTGAGAACCATTGGTGAGGAAGACTAGGGACAGGGGGCACTCAACTACTTGACTGACACTTTCCACCACGAGTACAGAAAGGCAGCACGGGCAGCCTAGGCTGGGGTTTGACACATTTCCTCAGGTAGCTGCCAAAGCCACAGGATTTGGGCATAACTTAGGCCCCAGCCCAGGGTCAGGTCAGGCAATGGCCAGAACTTCTCCATAGATATCAGACTATAGTTTCATGCTCTTCTCTATTCAGGGGCCAGAGGTGAGATGGGACCCCCAACCAGGAGACAATAATCAAGGGACAAAGCCAAGTTTTTATGACCCTGGAATGGGCCTGGCAACCTTTACACCACTGTTTTCCTTACATGCCCCCATTCCCACCCAGAGCCAGGCCCCAAAGCGAGTATCAGCATGTCCTTTCTACCATGGTACAACTCCAAAGTGAGGACCCATCGTCAATCAGAAGTCTAAAAGAAGATGTTTTCCTCTCCCCGCCAACTGCCCCAATCCAGAAGTTCTCCATGCAATGTCACAAACGCCTGAGACAGACCGGCAACAAGGAAATCACAGTATTGTACATACAGCACAGTAGGTACAGGTCAGGCAGGAACATGCAGGTCAGAGACAGCTTGGGCAGAGGTCCATGGCAGGGGCTGGTGTGAGGAAGTGGCCATGGCAGCAATTTAAGAATTTAAGAGTCTGTGGTGGGGAGGGGAGGTGGCAGAGTTGAGCCCCACTCCAATGACAGTTGATGGAAGGCTGCAAGGGGTAGGATGTAGGCCTCAGGCACACCACCAGAGGAAGAAGGCAGGGAAAGGCTGATAGGGCAGAGTGGGGGTGGGTGTTTATGGCAGCACCCACCCAGAGGCAGGCACAAAAAAACTCTCAGGCTTTCCAACTCGGGACTTTTCTTCCTGTGCTCTGTTCCCTGACCTGTCTCCTTGCACAACCATCTCACTTGGTACTTTCCCCAGTCCCATTCCCAAGTCTACCCTCCCATGGCCCCCCAAGCTCGGGCTAAGTGAGAACCCACAGTAACCCAGTAGATGCTCTATTTCATGAAGCTGCTATTTATAGTCAAATGCTAATAGTCTTTGACTGGGGAGTCTATGACCTGGAGTCTTGGGGCAGGGGGAAATTGTCACTAATGAGTGCTACCTGGGCCTGGACACTGAGCCCGATATCCTTGCACACCTCAAAGGAACTCTGAAAACCAAGGCTGCCATTTCCTCTGGTCATCCCAGCCCCAAGGTCACACACACACACACATGCAGCAGCCCAAGGACATGCAGGACAGCTGGAGAGGGGGCTCACGGCCCCCACCCACCCAGGCACAAATAGTAAGCACACCACCTTCTTAGGCTTCAGTCCCCGCTGCATGAGGAGTAGGAAAGGGCAGAGTTAGAGAACAGACATTGCATTGTATTAGCTGGCCAGACATCCTGAGCATAGGTGTTAAGACCAATTTAGGCATACACAGGTAAGAGGGGGACTCAGGTCACTGCCAAGCCCTGGACAAGAGAGATGAGGGTTTCCTCAAGGTTCAGCTTCCAGGATGTCCACACCTTGGCCCAAAGAAGCTGCAGTCTGGAGCCCCACCTCACACACCCTGCACAGAGTGACAGAGGGGAGCTAGGAAGGGCCCCCTGCACACAGCCTAAAACAGGAAACAGAGGGCCCAGCTCCTTGCTATTCACTTGTTAATAGGAGAGCTCCTTCTTTCTCTACCTTCTACCCTACCCCTACCCTTAGACCCTTTAAACATTAGCATCTTTAGATACTAAAGGTAGAAAGTTGGCTACACTACTGGGGTCAGACCTGTCATTCCTATCACCCCCAACTCAATACCATTTGACCCTGAACTTCTGGAGCCTAAGAGTTTTTCCCTGCTACCACCTTTACCATAACTATAATACAGCAACTCATACCCAGTCAGCTTCCTTCTCAGGGAGGCTGGATAGACTAGAAGGTTAACTCAGTTTAGATTCACCTACTGCTTCTACCTGCCTGGGTATCCTTCCTTTTGTTCTCCTTCCCCTCCCTCTATTACTTCCCGCTCCCACCCCTAAACCACTCACCAGTTTGCTAGTCTTCGCAGCTGTATCAGTTCCTTCTGTGAAAGCAAACAGAAACAAAGTGTGTGCCTGTATAGAGGGGTGAGGCAGAGAACATCATGGTGGGGTAGGGCAAGACATAACAAGTGAATATGGTAGCGATGGAAAAAAATCTCAGGGTCCACCGTGGCTCTATGTTATGGAGAGAAGTCCTAGGGACTCCTGGATGTGCAGAGGCAACTTAAGTGGGTGGTTGTTACCTCTTTTGAGGACTTTTGAGGCAGAAGAATCAGGTGTCTCTGGGGAAGTAGTATCTGCTCCATCTTCAAATACCTGGATCTGAGGCCACAGAATAGATTCAATACAGCCAGATCAAGAATGGCTGTAACAAGGGCCACTCCCTTATCTCCAAGCAAGCCAGGAGTACAGGGCAGCTTTCCCTAAGGATGGATCTCCGATCTTCCCTCCCCAGCTACTTCCCACTGTCCCAACCAGAGGCTTATGCCCATGCCCAGGAAAAGGAAGTACCAACACATCAACTGCACGTGCAACAGATACATGCACATACATTCACATATAGACACAGAAGCAGGGTGTGAGTACCTGGGATTGGCGCACAAAGATGCCATGCCCTTCATCACAAGTGAAGTACTTCCTGCCTTGGACAGTTCCATCATTCTTGCCCTTTGGTTCATCCAGGATCACGCCTACCCATTTGCCGGTGGCAAAGAGTGTGGCTCCCACATAGGCCACAGTGCCTCGGTGGCCTTTTCCAATCACCTCCACACGGGAGCCCACTCTCAGAGGCCGCGCGCTTGCCTCTGCACTCATCCTGCTGCCACTGGGCGTCTGAAAGAAAGACACATGCAAACATACAGTTAGAGGCCTCAGGTCAAGGGTGGCATCCTAATGCATAAGAATTGCCCCAGACAGGATTCTGGACTAAGTACCAGAAGTCATTTCCCTGAATCTTTTTCTCAGGGTGAGGTGGAGCCCCAAACTCCTCTTTGAAAATGTCAGTGATGTTATCTTCTAAGACGTCTCCAAATTCCTCTGGAATTTGCTAGAATTTTTAAGAACTTATATTTAAATTTTATAACAAATCAGAATTCATTGATCATTCTGTGAATGTCACCACATGGTTGCTTTCTCAGGAGCACTGCCTCCTTAATTCTCCTCTCAGGAGATAAACTAAGTTCAAGCAAATAACTCAGTTTAGACTAGGCTTCCCACAACCCAATTCCCTGACTCAGGAGCCTGAGCTAGGAAGACAGGTGGATTCAGTGGGTGACCATATAGAATCCTGTTTCCCTTCCTACTGTCACCTGTATTCCTTGTGGTTCAAATGGCTCTCTTAGGCCTCACTTCTTCAGAGGCTCACAATTGTGCCTCCCTCCAGACCTTTAAGTTAACACCATGCCTTCCTGATCTGACTCCTACCACTCCATCCACATACCCACCATGGCCCTCCTCGATGCCTCACTGCAGCCCATTCAAACATTCAACTCCTTTCTTTCTAGCTGGAGTCCTGTTCTGTCAACTCTCTACCCTCAAGCTCAGGAGATCTTTCTCCCATGCTATGCTGCTATAAAGAGAAAAACACAGCCCCAAGTAAATCAGGTACCTAAGATCTGTCCCTCACTCTGTCTCCCAGACACTGCCTGGCAGTCCAAATGTATGGCTTATCACTCCATAGATGGGCAAGGCAAAGGAACGGACTAAGACACTGTCCTTGGGCAGCTCTCAGCTTCTGACACACCCGTGATGACAGAACACAACACGAAATTAGGTCCCAAATAGGCCCATGGTTTAGAAGAAAATCACACCTAAGCCATTTTTAGCAATAACAACTCCATAAACCAGGGGCCTTGCAGGAAACAGATGAATGAGACATAAAGATATGACACCATGGTCCTAAAGATTCCACAGGGCTCCCTTCTGATACTCCCCATTTAGCTTCAGAAGGGAGACCTACCAGAGCCAGGACACCTCCCAGGCTGTCATTCACTAATTCCCCTCCCCAAAGAGCTCATACAGGAAGGTAAGGGTACAGTTTCCAGGGGCTCCAGGACCCCAAACCACACCTGAGACAGCAGGGTGGCTCTCATGGACCTGACAATAAAAGGAATTGCCAGTGACATCAAGGCAAGACCCAAAGTCAGAGACTCCCCCCATTTCCTAACCCCAATAAGCCTCTCAGAACGAGGTGGACACACAGTAGTACAAACTGAAGCTCAGAAGAGAGAGAAAGCAAGTGACAAACAACAAAGCAGCTCTAAAGAAAGGTTTCACTGTAAGGCCTTTCTGACCCATCGACCCCATTTTGAGTCCCCAAGATAGTCTGGCAGCTGTCAGGAACCCCTGGCTTGAGGGCCAATTAGAGTCAGAGGTCAGGTCTTGCCCGTCGCCATTTAGAACCCAACCCTGGGAACCTGTTTCCCTTTCCACTGTCACTTGTATTCCCTGTGGTACAAATGGCTCTCTTAGGCCTCATCTTTTCAGAGGCTCACAATTGTGCCTCCCTCCAGACCTTTAAGTTAAGGTGTTAGGCTAGGTGTCCAGCCTAACACCATCAGGGCTTAGAGGGCTCCTTAGAAACACAGACTGTGAGTGCGCCCAGCTGAGTTCCAGCCTACCTCCCCAGCCCCCACAGCAATGATGTCCACAGGCACCCAGGCCTTCGCCAGCAGCCCTTCCAAGGCCACCCCAGATTAGGGCCACTTACCCGGCTGTACACGTGCCTCTTGCTCTGGGCCATGTTGCTCACCAGGCCTCTACCCCCTCCCCCAGCTGGCCAAAGACAGAGAGAAAAGGTAGAAACCTAGGCAGGAGGGTCAGGGCGCTGGGCCCTCATGGACAGACACAGGAGTCGTCAGGCACGGCCCTCCCCAGTCCATGGGCCTCACTCGGTGGCCTACAGGGCTAGGGGTGGGGGCAATGATGGGGGCTGAGGAGCAAGTCCCCTTCTGCTGCCCGAGGATTCCTGAACCAGAGACACCGAATCCTGCTTGCCAGCTGATGAGTCTCACTCTGCGCTAGTGCTGCTCTAGACTTGTCAGGAACCGTGCTAGCCTCTGGGTCCTAGTGCCCCACTGCTTCACCTGGGCCAGGGACTAAGGGCTGGGTCCACACCACAGACCCTCAGCACTCACCTCTAGAGTATACTCTCCTAGGGCTGGGAGCACAGTCCTGATAATTTCTCCTACTCTGCACTCCCTCACCATCACTGTCCCCACTACCCCCAGGATATAAGGTCTCAGCAGGCCCACAAGCATCACGTAACATTTCAAAATAATCAGCTGCCTAGGGCCTCCACACAGCCAAAATAAGGGTCTCTCAATCTCTTTCTGGTGCTCGCTCGTCTCTCTTGCTCCCCTCTCTAAACTCTAGACTCAAGGTCCAAATACATGTGGTTAGGGCCTGGATTTCAATCTCACACTGGGTCAGAGGAGCAAGGCCCTGCCCAATAAACAGCAAAGGAAGGGCAGCAATGGAGGCAACTTCATACATATAACAAAGCAAGCCACTTCATGCCCCTCTACACTGGCAAAGGTTACTCTTCCTCCCTTCCGGTTGCTATAAGGGGCCAGGTTCTGAAACCCAAGAGTATCAAATTCAACTGGATTACTAAAGGCAGTGGACAAAAGCAGAGAGCTCCACTTTCCCCTTGTAGCACAAGACCCAGTTCACCTCAGTCGCCTCCCCTTGTACTCTTGGTTTTGCCTCCTAGCATCACAGACCAAATGAGATGTTTTATTTTCTATATTTCTGTGTTTCAAAAAAACTCTTTAATAACCATGTATTAATTTTATAATTAAATTTTTTTTATCTAATGAGATTATGCATTATAGTGAGAAGTCTCCAAGGAGCTATACAACTATAGCAATTCATTTACTTACCCATCTATCA
Organism: Cheirogaleus major; assembly: GCA_963574435.1. Lineage (NCBI taxonomy): Eukaryota > Metazoa > Chordata > Mammalia > Primates > Cheirogaleidae > Cheirogaleus > Cheirogaleus major. The sequence continues at coordinate 27,920 of CAUYPO010115236.1, read as the reverse complement.
TGAGCTACGAACCAACAGGCCAGGGTCCCTGCCCCTTAAGTAGCCAACAAGGGTCTGACCTATGGCTCCACAGGGTCCAGTATAGAACTAGATCACCTGGGCCTAGGGATATCTGTCCTTTCTGCACGGGGCTTCCCTCACTGACAGAACAGTGACTTCTCTGGCTCTGCCCTCTTTCTAAGGCATGCCAGGTAGCCCAACAGTAGAATGATATCCAAAAGCCAGAAACATGGCCCTGACTATGGCCTTTCCATATCTTCAATCCTGGCCGGACTCCCTAGGAAACCATTTCTCTCCTCCCCTGCAAAATCTCCATGTTGTCTCCTCCCTTCCATATCCACTAGCACACAGGTGGGCAGGGCCATGCAGGTCCTTGCAGCCTGGACCTCACATGTTCAGAGCACTTTTAAAGGTCTACAGGGTACCTTTAAAAACATCATTTTATAGTACCATGGCTGAGTACTGGTTCTAGACTCATGCTGCTTTCCTGGCTTTACTACTTGGTAGCTACATAAACTTGGTCTAGTTACTTAATATCTCTAATCCTCAATTTCTTCATCTGCCAACTGGGAAATAACAAAGAACATATCTCAAAGAGGTGTTGTGAGGATTAGCTAGGATAATCCATGTAAAACATTTAGAAAAGTGCTTAGTATTTAGTAAGTGCTCAATAAAAGTTCTTAGGAACAATGTCAGTAACATACACGTTCAATACAATAATCTGATAGAGAGGTAGGCCAAGGATAATGCTGACAAGGAAACAAAGGCTTAGAGAACTGAGCAACTGTCTTGAAGTTACATAGATTGTAAGGAGCAGAACCAAAATGAGAACCAACCTGACCCTGATTCCTCTGTGCTTTCTACTACTGCTCACCATTACCACACACACTTCTGGCCTTCCAAGGCTATGTTCTTCCTCTAGACCACATTGCCTTCCAAAATTCAGAAGAGCTCAAATCTAAGATTAGCCTCATTACTCACTTGCCACATAGGTATAAACAGTCACCTAACTTCTTGGAGGCTGTTTATTCTCCTACAAAATGGGAATATTGTCTGCCAAATCTACATTAGTATTATGAGGCTCAAATAAGATAAAGCACATAAAAGTATTTTATAAAAACTACAGAAGTTACAGAAATGCAAAGAATTATTATCTGACATGACACTAGATGGTATTAATATATAAATCTTAAAATGTCTAGACAATAAATATTATAAGGAATTATAGACAGGAGAAGGTAAACTAGAAAGAAAAGGGGTACCTGATTGAGCCTTAAGTTACGGGAATTTTTATTTTATATATGGAGAGGAAAGGCCACAAAGCACTATAAGTTGTGAGCACAGTATGAATAGAGTCAGAAATAATTTTGTTTGACTAGGGAATATTAAAGAAGATTAACTTAGCTGAAGTGAAGAATTCTGGATTTCTTCTATCAAACTATAAGCCTTTTGAAGCAGAGCCCACAACTTTTCCTCTTTATGATCCAATAACCCTTAGTCAAATATTTATTGAATAAATAAATACATTAACATTGAGATGTACTAGGAGGTAAGTATGGATAGGCAAGGAGTTTAACATCAAGCAGAGACAGGTGGACTTGATTCAATAACAACTGGAAGCCAGTCTTGTTCCTGAGCAGGAGACTGCACAGTGAAAACTATTTCAGGAAGACCAAACTGCAGGATGAAGTGGAGGCAGAAGCAACTTGGCAAAGAGAAGGGTAACAGCAAGGAGGCTGCTGAAATAATGAACATGCGGTGAGGAGGGTCTAAACCAAGGTTATGAGAGGGATAAGAAGAAAGAGGACAATTCAGAGATAGTACCAAAAAAACCTGAGAAGGCCCTACAGATCAGACACAAGGAAACAGGTAGCAGAACTGCATGGGCTCCAGACAGGGATACAGCTTTGGTTCTGTTATTCCCTTGCCTGTATGACTCTGGGCAAGATATTTAACTTTCTGGGCCCTAGTCACTTATTATGCAAAAAGAAAGAAAGAATGTTACCTCACCAGGATGTTGTGAGGATTAAATAAGATTTAAGTAGAGGGGGAGAGAGGGCAAGGGCAATATATGTAACCTTAACAGTTGTACCCCCATAATATGCTGAAATAAAAGAAAAAAGAAAAAAAAAAAAGATTTAAGTAGAGCATTTAGCACAATGCCTGGCACAGAATATGTGCTGAACAAATTGTGGATATCGCCTTCATAATTATTGCAAGGGTACATGAATGACAACTTGAACATAGTAGTAACTCAAATGTTGCAAGGATAAATGGATGGATCAACAAATGCATGAATAAGTAAATGAGCAAACAAACTCAGGAGTTTTCAAGCAATTAAAATGTAAGAATGATGATAGAAACATTAACAGAACTAGGAAAATGGGAAGGGAAACTGAATATGTTAAGAGACAGAAAAATAAGTCCTATTCTTAGGGCCTTCTCTAGGGCAAATTAAACCGTATACACTATTAGCTTTTGGATGGTTTTACACTGGAAAGAAAAATATAAAATAAAAAAATAAATAAAAATAAACCATATACACTAATACGCGTATTTCACTATCTCCTTCAAAAATGAACCTGTGTTGTAGCCAAAGCAGATTCCATTATCTCCATTCTACAGGTGATAGAACTGAGTCTCAGAGGTCAAATGACTCGCCCAACTCTTATGGCCAAAAAATGGCAGAGGAGCATATCTGACTATCTGTACAGGTAGGTGGTCCTTCCACAGCATTACTGAGCCCCAGCCCATGTCCCATAGGACAATCCTGAGTTACATGTTCCCTCAGCCAGGGAGGAGTAAAATACTCCCTGGATTTCTAATTCAATTTCCTCCGCCAATGATATGAAATACTGCTAAAATAGCAAGGAAAATGAGAAGAGAGGAGGGCAAAATCAATGTCTAATAAACAGGTTACCAACAGTTTAAGAAAAATTTCAGGAAAATAAGATTTTGAGGAATTAAGAAGGAACAAATGAAGAGGAAACACATCTTTTCCACTTCTATCATTTGTCCCTGGTCTGAACCATTTCTACTTTGTTTTTACTGGCACTCCAGCATCCTCTGATACCTCAGTCTCTTCTTGTCTCACCTCACCAAACCTTGATCCTGGGCTAACCCAACTGTCTGCTTTCCCTAACTCTACTCCTAGAGGAGCTGGTCTGAAACCCAGGCAGAGGTATACAGCAAGGCGAAACTGTATACCTCTGAAAGCACTAGTAAGGAAAAGGTAAGTGTGAATGTAAGTCCTCCAGGAGCCAGGAAGGGAAAGGTTCTGCTTACTGAGTGGGGAATGGAGGCTAGGGGACTGTAAGCTTGGAAAGCTGGATTCCAGATATCCACAGGAACCCCAGAAGACAGTCCTTTGTTCCTAGGTCTTTCTCCTGTATCTGCCTTACAGATCTCATACAGATAGGGCTTTGACCCTAAACAGACTTCATTCACCTCTTCAGCTCCTCATTATCCCCAGAATGTCTGCAACCCACTCCCACTCTGAATGTAGCTCTGCCCCACCCCAAAATGTGTTCCCCCCCCAAAAAAATATCCAGTGACTTCCAGGCCCACTTCCATGAGCCCAGACCTCCAAGAGTCAGGAAAGAAAGCTACACAATACACCTACTTATCTTCAATAAGAGAACTTCTGCAGGAAGGCAAAAGATACTCGACCCTGTACTCAAGGGCTGAAATCCTCTCAGTGGTAGTAGGAGTCCCCCTTAGCCTGTTTGAAGTTCCTGCTGGTTCCTCCCCCAACCAACCAGCAAATTCCTGGCACTAGGACCCTGCAGACAGGGAACGCTGAGCCTGCGCTCTAAAGAGAGAGATGCACCATTTCACAACTTCAGCAAAAGCCAAAGCAGCCAACAAAGCCACAGCCCCATTGGCTGTAATGGGCTCTGCCTTTTGGGCAGCTCACCGGCCACTTCCCAAAAGCAGAACATTCCATCCTTTCTCTTTTTAAACCCACAACATCATCTGATCATAATGGAAATCAATCTCAAGCCACCACGCAAAGGCGTATCCATGGCAACCTCAAAAGGAAGAACACAGAGATGATGCTCCAGTGGCTGCAGCAGGAAAAGGTAAGTCCGTTTCTCTTCCATCCATCTATGCCATCCCACCATTCTCACCTTTCACTCAAGTCAGGTGTGTACCTTACCTGCAAATTCTATCTACCACACGGACTGGGAAAACACAAAAGGTGAGCTAATAATCATTATGTTATTATATAAGGTTACAGATCTGCCTTGTCCCATAACTGAATGGTAGAAAAAAAATTCTTTTTCTAGGAGATGGGAATGGGGACAAGGTCTCTTCTTATTCACCATCTCAGGTGACAGTCTCATCCTGCAATATCTGACAAATTACTATCAGTCACTTGTCTTCCTAGTCATGATACTGGAAAATCACTCAAGGATTTCAGAGTTTCTTTATGTAGCTGCATAAAGCTAGCAGCAACACTGACCCCACTGCCCTCCCCCCCATACCACCACCATGCCCACAGACTGGCATAGTAAGACTCCCTCCTTAGCAGCCCTAGACTCTAGCCCCTCAAAGTCCAGAAGTTGAGAGTTGAGATTAAAATTTCTGCCTTCTATGATGCCTCAGGAGAAGGAATCCATTTCTGCAGAGGTAAGAGATTCATCAAACACAAGCCTAAGAAATCCTCCATTGCCTCAATTTCCTCTTCTGTCAGATAGGGATAACAACAATGACTTTCTAACAGAATTGTTGTAAAAATCACATGAGAATGCCTGAAAAGCACTTATAACCGTGCCTGGTTGAAACACTCAATAAATGTCAGCCATTATCATCATGTTCCTCATAATCTTCATTCATCTTCCTGATGAAGGAGAGGCCCACAGTGCAGGATTTCAGTTCAGAGGGTATACAACACTTACAGCTTATTTCAATTCTGCTCTCTGTCTCTTTCCTCTGAACAGTTGTTTTAAGTTTCCTGTATCATTTCCAAGTCCCTATTCCTGTCTGAGCCCCACCTCTCACCAGATAATCTTGCTGAGAAAGAAAATTGAGCCTATTAGGTAAGAATTCCTTTGCAAATTTAGATATATCTACATGTATCCATCATTGCCTCTTTCTTCCTAATTTCCTTTCTGTCTTCCATTATTCCTTTTTTTTTTTTTTTTTTTTTTTTGAGACAGTCTTGCTCTGTCATCTGGGCTAGAGTACGATGGCATCAGCCTAGCTCACAGCAACCTCAAACTCCTGGCCTCAAGCAATCCTCCTAGGTCAGCCTCCGGAGTAGCTGGGACTACAGGCATGCGCAACCATGCCCAGCTAACTTTTTTTTCTATTTTTAGTTGCCCAGCTGATTTATTTCTATTTTTAGTAGAGATGGGGTGTCGCTCTTGCTGAGGCTGGTCTCAAACTCCTGACCTCAAGCGATCCTCCCACCTCAGCCTTTCAGAGTGCTAGGATTACAGGCGTGAGCCACCACTCCTGGACCCATCACTCCTCTTCAAAGGAAATATAATAGTATCCCTTGTCTTCAAGGCCAATCCTTCCACCATCCTCCGAGGAGCTGATGTAGCAATCATCTTTTCTCTTGTGCCTTCCTTCAATTGCACCCTCCCTCTCTGACTCTTACATATCATTAGAAAACCCATGCTCCACTTGACCAGCCTTTAAAAAAAAAAAAGAAGAAGAAAACCCATTCTCAAGACTCTTCCATTCTAGGAAAAATTGTCTCTAGTGCCTGCTACTTCCTCCACAAGCTGCCACCATCTCTAATCTTTCCTTCTCTGCTGAACTACTCAAAGTGAGTACATATTCCCTACCCTCATTTCTTATCTACTCCTCAATCCACTGCCATCTGGCTCCACTCCACTGAAGCTGCCCAAACTTAAAAAATTAAAGAGCCCTCGTGATCACAATTTCCTAACTACTTAACTTCAAGGTGCATTTTCCAAGCTTGACCTACTTGACCTCCTTGTAGCAACTGAGACTGCTGATCCTCTTCCTGGAATCTTCTCCTTTCCTAGCATCCTGGACAACATTCTCTCTTACCTTCCTTCTAGTCTCCTCTGTCATCCTCAGCCTTCTATAAGCATGGCTGGGAGAGCTCATCCACTCCCACAACTTCAACTACCACCTACACCTACCTGCCTCCAGGCAGACTCTCTTCTGACCTTAGACCCACATCTCCACCTGTCTGCTAAGTGACACGGAGCCCTCGAGTTCAACATAACCCAAAACATACTTGGTATTTTTCCCCCACCCCCAAAATGTTCCTCTTCTATATTCTCTCTTTGCTATTGGCACTACCATCCACCCAAAATAGAAAACTGAGTCATTCTCAACAATTCCCTCTCTCTTGTTCTCAGCAACCAATTAGTCATTACATCTGGTTAATTCTGTCTCTACAATCTCTCTCAGATTCATCCCCTCCTCTCCATTTCCACTGATCTAATCCTCAGTTCGGCCCTAAACCATGCCTATGTTATTACATGACTCTATTGATACAGGTTCTCCTCCTTCAGTCTACTTCTACAGTTAGCTTCCCAAAATACAATCATGTCACCTCCCTGCCTAAAAACCTCCAGTGGTTTCCCTGCCTACAAAATTGAATCTTCTTAGCATAGCACTACAGGCTATTAAAAACCTGGCCTCACTATGAATCCAGTCTCATCAATCACCTCTTCTTTGACCCCAAAGTTCTCTTATGTTCCAGCCACTTAGATTTATTTAACTTTCCCCTTACACTTCTACAAAGGTTGCAAATGTCACCAGGACCATTCTCCCTTATCCTTCAAGGTTCAGTTCAATTATCACCTCTCTCCTAAAGATTCTCCTGACTTTTCCACATAGAGCTAGTCATTCCCTCCTCTGCCCTCACACAGGATTTTGAATATATCTCCATTATAATATCACATTTTCTCTAAAACATTGTTTCCCTTACTCTATCATGAATTCCTCCAGTACAGAGAATTTTATCCATCTCAGTATCTAAGCACTGAATACAGTGCTTTGCACAGAGAAAGCACTCAATTTTGAATAGAAACCTGTACCAACACCAGACTCTAAGGATATAAATTGGCTCTGACAGCTTTCCCAGAGAGTAGCTCCATCCCTAAAGACCACCCACAGGAGAAATTAATAGTCATGCATGTGACCCCAGTAGATGTGGCTCTTTCCTCTCTAGATAGGAGCCTAAGAAACTAAAAGTGCAGAAATAGCCCAAGGTCCTATAGCATTTGGTAGTGACATTAAATCTCAAGCTCATATGCTTGAGAATAAAAGAACCACAGAGAGGGCTCTGGATGAAGTGTGGATCTTCTGGGAAATAGCATTAGTGAGGCTTTGGGAACAGCAAGGGCCCATGCTCTGCTGCAGTGAACCCCTTAAGAGATATGAAGGAGCTTGGGGAGGCCAGACTGGATACCTAATCTGTTCATTAGCCAAGTTCAACTAGTATCAGCCTGAACTTCAAGAGAAAAAGGACATAAAGCCAAAGTCAGAATCTCAAGGTTGGCAAGGACCCTAAGATAGGCTTCATTAGGTAATCTATCAGCACTTACCTCTTCAAGGGACACTGAGGACCCAGTTCCTATCTCCCTTGGTATGAGATAGATAGCTCGAGTCTCCCCAGTACCAGCTAGTAGCTGTAGACAGGCCAAACAACCTGGGAATCATCTACTATAATTCCTCCTAACCTGTAGCTCCAGGCAGCCACTAGCAATGATAGAGTTGGCAGAGCAAAACCTAGAGTGGCGGTTGTCAATAGTATTATGATTCTCCCAACTATTTTGACTCTTCCCTAAGAACTTCTTCTCTTTTGTATCCTCATATCAGTCAGGTCCAACTTACCAATTCTTCCCTAGTATTGCCTCCTGCATCCTTCCCTTCTCCTCCATTAACACTCGCATCACTTTGGCCTGCCATTTAATAGCTTTGAAAAATTAAGGCAAATCATTTATTCTTGTTGGTGCCTCATCTATAAAACAGGGTAACAGCCTGCCTACCTCACAGGATTACTAAATCAAATGAAATCATGCCTGTGAAAAGTTCTATAATATGTAAAGTGTTATGCATAAATATAAGGCATTATTGTTATCATCAACCAAAGTCCTCTATTACTGCTATGTGAAGCCTATCTGGCTCCCTGCCTATCTCCTTCCCTACTTCCAACCACCTTACACACCACAGTAAGACAAATTCATCCCCTAAAATACTGCTTTGGCCAGGAGGCAAAGTACAGGGATCACACCTGTAATCCCAGCATTTTGGGAGGCTGTGGCAGGAGGATCCCTTGAGCCCAGGAGCTCCAGACCAGCCTGAGCAACACAGCAAGACCCCATCTGTACAAAAAAATTAAAAGTAATAATAGTAACTAGCCAGGCATGGTGGTGCATGCCTGTCATCCTAGCTACTCAGGAGGCTGAGGCAGGAGGATCGCTTGAGCCCAGGAGTTGGAGGCTGCAGTGAGCTATGATCATACCACTGCACTCCAGCCTGGGCAACAGAATGAGACCCCATCTCAAAAACAGCAACAAAAAACTGCTTTTTCCATATACTCATCTGCCCAACATCTTCACTGACATTTCTTAATCAAACAATCCTGGATTTGACATATACAGTCTCATCTCTGCACCATTGTCAGCTGCTTCGAATGCTTTCCCTAGTTTTGCAAGCCACACTTACTCTTCAAAATCTAGCTAAAGCCTTACTACTCTCCATGCAGAACAAGGGCAAATTTAAGAAAGAGATTTTTTTTTAACATGATGGAAGAGTTAAGGACAATTCCGTCTGAAAAGAACATCGTAGGAATAGCTGTCATCTAATACCTTAACAGTCAACTTTTTAAAGAGGGATTAAAGAGGGATTACACTGTTTTTTTTCTGTTTGATTCTAAGAGATAACCTAGGACACACAGGATGGAAGTAGCAGAGATGTATTTCAGCAAGATGAAGAACTTCCTTATTGAGCTATTCCAAGAATAAAATGGAATGCCTTATAGGTAGATAATTCCCTATTATTACAAATGTTGAAGCCAAATCACAAAATTTGCTAAATCAGCAAGAATATTTAATGGACGTCAACTATCACAAGAGTAACTGGACTAGAATCACAGTATTTTAGATCTGAAAGAAACCTCAGAGATCTTTTAGTCCAGACATCTATTTTATAGGCCTGGACAGATGAAGTGACTCTCCCAAGGCAGCACAGTTTGTTCTGGAAAGCAGGGAACAGAACATGGTCTCTAACTTTCAATCCAGTAATTGACACCTTTGCTACTCAAGAGTATGATAAATGGACTAGTGGCATTAGCATCACCTGGGAACTTGTCAGAAATGCAGAACTGGGTACAATGACCACTATTCGGGTGATAGGCACACTTATAGCCCTGACTCCAACATTACAAAAGCGATCTATGTAACAAAAATATTTGTACCCCCTTAATATTTTGAAATAAAAAAAAGAAACGTGGAATCTGTATTTTAACAAGATCTTGTTAAATGTTATGTACCATTGAAGTTCAAAAAGCACTGACCTACACTGTCCTTTCTAAACCTTGAGTTTCTAATTCTGGAACTGCATTTCCCAAACTGTTCCAGATTTTTAAACATAGGCACCACCCAAGAAAAACTTCATATCCCAGTAAAATGTGGGAAATACTTCACAGCCCCAGTTGAAGATTCATGGTAAATATCGTTAGCCTATTGAAGGCTTTGAAATACTCTGTAATAAAGAAAACTTAAACCACGAATTTTCTTAACATACTTGAGCACAAAATGCCTTTTTAAAGTAATCATCTCTTTAAACATCCGTAGCTCAGGGTTTGCCAGTACACCAAGTAAAGAATGTTAATCTCCACTTCACAGCTCTTCGCCTCTCAGTACCTTAAGTCTACCGGAGTAACAAGTGGTCAATATGGGCTTGCTGGTCTCCTCACTGCAATAAATAAGGGTGTTTTCAAATCTCTGCCTCTTTTAAAGCAGCAGAGATTCCTTATCTGTGTGATTTAGCTGTGGTTCTGCCTAAAGAGGGATGCAGAAGATGACTTCTCAACCATCATCTTGCCAGCTAAGGTGGACCCCGGGAGTGGAATCACAAACACACCAAACCCATAGCCAGACTCCCATGCTTGAGTCCTCTATGATCTTTTTTTCCGTGTGACACAAATTTCTCAACCATGTGCCCACAGGAAACCTGTGGCTCCGTATGGATTCAGGGGTGCCTTGAGGACGCTCCCAGGAAAGGAGGAGGACCCTTGCAGTTCTGGAGGAACTCTGAGGCGCAGGCACTCTGACCCCGGGAGAACACTGCCAGGCTGAAGAGCTCAAGTAGGTCGGACAGGCCTGGGGTCAAACGCTCAGGCAGAGCCCCCAGACCCTGGCGGGCGCCCACCCCTACCACGACCCACCCCTGCCAGCCCCGCCCCGCACACTGGGCTCTGTGCCGCGCCCTAGGCCAGCGCCAGATCCCTAGCCCACCGCGGGAGACCTCACGAACTTGTAGGGGGCGACAGAGCAGACAGCTGGCAGGGTCGCTGCCTCCGTACCTGTCCTGTCAGAGGCTCGGCGCCCGACTCCAGCCCCACCGGCGACCGACGCCCAAGACCCTGCGGGGCTGGCCCCGCCCGCCCCTCGTAGGCTGCCCGACGCGCCGCCCGTCCCTTCCAGGACCACCCAGAACCCCTCGCCTCCGAGGCCAGAGGTGTTCTGGCTCCCAGGAACACGCTACTTTTTCCCGCAGTCCCACCCGAGCTGAAAACTGCGCGCCGAGCGCAGCCGGGAAGACATCGATCAGGCACAAAGCTGGACACCTGGGACGAGATAGGCGCACGCGCACTGTGCCTGGGAAGACGATTAGGACCATAAGGGAGAAGCGTGTGGTGGAGCGCGTCCCCTACCGGCGAAGGGGAGAAAGCGCAGAGGGTCTTGAGGACTCATTTACAAACTTTTCAGTGCTAAACTGTTAATTAAAACGATAGCGGAAAAAGCATATTTCATCGATTAACTTGGGGAAATAATTAAATTTTGCTGCTACTCAGTATTACCCATCATGTGGGGATACAGCCATTCTTATGACCTTGTAATCAGAATATGAAATAACACAAATTTACATAATGGCATTTTGGCACTTTTATATTTTAAAAAAATTACGAAGTACAAACTTATTGAACCAATGCGCCCACTTCTGATAATGTAGCCTAAAGAAATAATCTAACAAGTATGCAAAGATATTTGTACAAGGATGTTGGGAGAGCCAGGATTTGTATTCTAACTACATTTTACTAGGTATGTGAGATCTTGAGTGGGTTACTTAACCTCTCCGTGCCTGTTTCCTCATTTATAAAATGAGAACGTTAATGGTGGTATCAATCTCATTAGGTTGTTAGGAGGATTAAGTGAATCCATTTAAAGAGTCTGAAATATAACTATATAATATTTACGTTTATCTCAGTTAATCTCAGATTGAAAACAACCTAAAAATCCACAAAATTGATGGTGGGGTGGGGTTGGGGTGTAAATAATAGAAGGAAGGAATTGAGCACTCCGTTCTACTACTCCTGCTATCTTTCCCATTTTACCTTCTAAATATTTCTAATTATTATTCCGAATAGATAATACATTTGCATGGTTCAAAAATCAAAACAATATTTAAAAGTATGCACTGAGAAACCTCCCTTCAACCCTTATTCCCATCTACTTTATCCCCCATGTCTGCTACTAATAATCCTTGTTATTAGTTTCTTGTTTGTCTTTTCAGTCTTTTATGCAAATACAAGCACATATGACTATATAGCCTTCTGTTTCTTATGCAAAAGGTGCATACTATATACACTTGAGCCCTGTTTTCTTCACTTAACAATCCTGGAGATTCAATAACTTAGAGATCTTCCTTATTAGTTTTTTCAGCTGCATAGTACTCTACTGCACAGATACACATAACTTTAACATCTTTTTTTTTTTTTTAGAGACAGGATCTCACTCTATCACCTGGGCTGGAGTACACTGGCATGATCATAGTTCACTATAACCTTGAACTCCTGGCCTCAAGCAATCCTCCTGCTTTGGCCTCCCAAAGAGCTGGGATTACAGGTATGAGCTACTACACCCAGCCTACACATAATTTATTAACTTGTTTCTTCTATTAAATAGCTGCATACTTTGTTTCCAGGCCTTTATTATTATAAACAATGTTGCAATGAATCACCTTGCATATAAGACATTCCATACAGAAGCAGGCATATCTGTAGGATACATCTGGGTCAAATAATAATGAATCTACAATTTTAGTAGAAATGGTCTCCACCCCTTTCAAGTAAAGAGAAACAATGTAAAACATAAATTTGCCTAGCAGAGTGGCTCACACCTGTAATCCCAGCTGCTCAGGAGGCTGAGGCGGGAGGATCACTGGATCACTTGAGGCCAGGAGTTCAAGACCAGCCTGAGCAACCCAGACTTCATCTCTACAAAAAAAAAAAAATTTTTTTTTTTTTTAATTAGCCAGGTGTGGTGGCATGTTCCTGTAATTCCAGCTACTCGGGAGGCTGAGCCTGGAGCGTTGCTTGACCCCTGGAGTTGGAGGTTACATATAGCTTGTGATCACACTATTGCACTCTTGCCTGGGTGAAAGAGTAAGACCCTGTCTCAAATGAATGAATGAGCAAACTGACAAATTATTCATTCATTCAAGAAACATCTACTGACTGCTGTGCCAGGCAAAGGGAACATGACTGTGAGAACCCCCCTACCCCTTCCTTCCAAGCGTTCTTTTGCTACAGCTGAATGTAAGCAGATAATATAAAGTTACATTAAATAGAAACCCAGCAACTATGAAGTCTGAGTAAGTTATTTCAATATTTTACCTAGGTATATAAGCAAAGACTAAGAATTAATAAGAAGCCGGGCGTGGTGGCTCACGCCTGTAATCCCAGCACTCTGGGAGGCCGTGAGGTGGGAGGATTGCTCAAGGTCAAGAGTTTGAGGCCAGCCTGAGCAAGAGCGAGACCCCATCTCTACTAAAAAATAGAAAGAAATTAGCTGGACAACTAAAAATATATAGAAAAAATTAGCCAGGCGTGGTGGCGCATGCCTGTAGTCCCAGCTACCCAGGAGGCTGAGGCAGGAGGATCTCTTGAGGCCAGGAGTTTGAGGTTGCTGTGAGCTAGGCTGACGCCAAGGCACTCTAGCCCAGGCAACAGAGTGAGACCCTGTCCCAGAAAAAAAAAAGAAAAGAAAAAGATACTCCCGGCCGGGCGCGGTGGCTCACGCCTGTAATCCTAGCTCTCTGGGAGGCCGAGGTGTGCGGATCGTTTGAGCTCAGGAGTTCGAAACCAGCCTGAGCAAGAGCGAGACCCCATCTCTACTATAAATAGAAAGCAATTAATTGGCCAACTAAAAATACATAGAAAAAAAATTAGCCGGGCATGGTGGCGCATGCCTGTAGTCCCAGCTACTCGGGAGGCTGAGGCAGGAGGATCGCTCGAGCCCAGGAGTTTGAGGTTGCTGTGAGCAAGGCTGATGCCACGGCACTCTAGCCCGGGCAACAGAGTGAGACTCTGTCTCAAAAAAAAAAATAAATAAATAAATACTATGCTGTGGGTAAGCAGGGACTTCCAACTGTTAACAGCAGCAGAGTCAGGCTATTACATTAGAGCAGCAGTCCCCAACCTTTTTGGCACCAGGGACTGGTTTCATGGAAGACAGTTTTTCCACAGACTTGGAGGGGCTGGGGGAAGCAGTGGGGGCGGGGGGTAGGGTGGGGAGAATCACCACCTCAGCTCCACCTCAGTTCATCAGGCATTAGATTCTCATAAGGAACGCACACCCCGAATCTCTCACATGCGCAGTTTACAGTAGGGTTCAGCACTCCTATGAGAATCCGATGCCGCTGCTGATCTGACGGGAGGTGGAGTTCAGGCGGTAATGAGGAGCGGCTGTAAATACAGATGAAGGTTCGCCGGCCAGCCTGCTGCTTACCTCCTGCTGTGTGGCCTGGTCCCTGGGGATTTGAGGACTGAAGTACTAGAGTGTGACATTTTAAGTTTTGGGGGTGCTTGCATGAAAAATGAGTGTATGACTTAATAACTTCTATTATCAAGTTCAGATCCTGTTGAAGGTAAATAAGTTTCCAAAGAGGGAAAAAACACAAAACTTTCTTTCTGGCAGGTTTTGATTAGAAGATAGATCTGGCTGGGCGCGGTGACTCACGCCTGTAATCTTAGCACTCTGGGAGGCCGAGCACTCTGGGAGGCTGAGCACTCTGGGAGGCCGAGACGGGAGGATTGCTTGAGCTCAGGAGTTTGAGACCAGCCTGAGCAAGAGCGAGACCCCGTCTCTACTAAAAATAGAAAGAAATTAGCCAAACAACTAAAAATAGAAAAAATTAGCCGGGCATGGTGGCGCGTGCCTGTAGTCCCAGCTACCCAAGAGGCTGAGGCAGGAGGATCACTTGAGCCCAGGAGTTTGAGGTTGCTGTGAGCTAGGCTGACGCCATGGCACTCTAGCCTGGGCAACAGAGTGAGACTCTGTCTTAAAAGAAGATAGATCCTAGGTGGCTTTGGCTGTGAAAAATTCTGATATTCAGAATTCATAATCACACAACTTCCTATTCTCAGATAAATAAAATAGCACAGCTCAGTCTGCTTTGGTGTAAAGGAAACACCAAAGTTCCTTCCTCTGAACTTCAGAACTCTTTGTGACATAAAAACAAAAGGTCCAAAATACTTTTTGTGCTTTCCTTTGTCATGCAGGCTGAGTTCCTAAAACACTACAAGGTAACAAAGTTAAATCATTTGCCTTCTTTATTTATAGTCACACAATTTTGCTGTATTGGGTCCTTAGCACAGAGTTTTGGATTTAAAGAGTCTATAGATTGATTGTTTGGAAGCTTCTTTTCTGGAAAACTCACAGGTAAATTTATATTCCATGCTTTTAACATCACATTTATATTCCATGCTTTTAATAGAAAGTTCTAGTCAATTTGTTGTTCATGACAACAATAACAATACTATCTTTTTAAAGGATGAATTAGTTATCTATTGCTGCATAACAAATCACCCCAAACAAAAGAATATTAATCACTTATATTTTTCAGTTTCTCTAGATCAGAAATTCTGGTGTTAGCTGCAGCATTCTGAAGTCTTGACTGAGGCTGGAGGAACCACTTCCAGGGGGCTCATTCACATGACTGTCAGGGCGGTGCTGGCTGTTGGTGGGAGGTCTCGGTTCCTTTCCACATGAGCTTTCCGGGACTGCATGAGTATCCTCAGAATGTGGCAACAATCCAAGACAGCAAGGTAGAAGCTACAGTGCCCTTATGGCCTAAATTTAAAGGTCATTCACCTTCACCTATTGGTAACCCTAAGCAGTTCTGAGTCCTGATTCAGTATGGGTGGAGACTACACAAAGACTAAATACAGGGAGGTAAGGATCATTGGGGACCAACTTGGAGGAGGAAGAGGAGGGTGATGTGTAAATTTTAGTCATTTAAATGATCACGGATCAAATATGTACAGTGAGACAGGTCTGACTGCTCTCCCTGCCCCACCCCCACCCTGGAGGAAGAGAAATGCCACAATAGCTAAGAGAGATTCAATATGGAAACTCTAAACCCTCCAAGGACATTTACACAGCACGCAGAGCCTCTATCAGAGAGGGTTGAGCAGTCCATCTGGGTGCCTCCTTCACCCTCTGAAGCCAGGCTGATCAACCCTTAGAATTCTAAGCCAAGTATTCCCAAGTGGTTCTGTGATTTAAAGGCAAGTAAGCATAGCCAGAAATAGGAAATAGGAACTGTGATGTCTACACCTCAAGCACCCATATGTGAGAAACTCTTTTCTCCTACTTAATTTCTGAATTCTGAGCCATCATGTCATGGGTATATCATATGTCAAAGGATTTGAGTGCACGCAGGGAGGTCTACATGGTCTATCTGACCTCTTAGCCCCAAATTCCAACTCTAATCTCCATCTTCAGCTGGATAGCTAGTAAGTATCTTAAATGTATCATGTTATCTGATTTCCGTTCTTGTAATACTCAAAGTCTGTTCCCCTCACTTGTTTTTTTTTTTTTTTTTGACACAGGATCTTGCTCTGTCACCCAGGCTGGAGTGCAGTGGTGTTGTCATAGCTCACTTCAACCTCAAATTCCTAGGCTCAAGCGATCCTCCTGCCTCAGCCTCCTGAGTAGCTGGGACTACAGGTGCGCACCATCACGCCTAACTAATTTTTTCTATTTTTAGTAGAGACAGGGTCTTGCTCTTGGTCAGGCTGGACTTGAACTCCTGGGCTCAAGCAATCCCTCTGTCTCAGCCTCCCAGAGTACTAAGATTACAGGCATGAGCCACCCTGAGCCCATTCTGTTCCCCTCACTCTTAATAAATGTTACCACCCACCACCCACCTAGCAGTATAGGCAAATAACCTAAAGAGTATCTTTGATTCCTCCTTTTCCTCAACTCCTAAATCTAAATCATCATCACATTTTATCTATTCTACTCCAAAGTCGATCCCAAATTCTTTCACTCTTCTCCATCTCTACCACTAGTATCACCACCATCATCCTAATCTAAGTCACTATCATGTCCACCTGAATGATGCAAGAGTCTTCTAACTGGGGTCCTCATTTAGAAATGAACTACTCTTGAAGTTCTGTTCATTTCATTTCCATTCAACAGGCAGTCCAGTATCCCAGGAAGCCAGCAAATGCCACCATGTCACTGAGCATCTGAGGTGTGAGTATCTGAGAGAATCCTCCTCCTTCCCAGTTTTAACCAAAGAGCCCTAAACAAAGTGCCACCAATATCTACATCATCTTTTTACTTATAACTTTCATTTGAACTTATAAATGGGCATCTAGATTCATTGTATTTAGTTAGGATTGCTGTAATGCAAATTTGGAATCTTGGAAAATTGAAGTAATTTTAATTATAGCTTACACATTACTAAATTCATAATAATTTTTGAGCCTGGTGTGGTGGTTTGTGCCTATAGTTCCAGCTACTTGGGAGGCTAAGGTGGGAAGATCACTTAAGACCAGCCTGGGCAACATAATGAGACCCTATCTCTTAAAAAAATAATAGTAATGAAAATTTTTTGCTGCCCTACAGTTAACAGTGTCTGGTGAGAAGACATACATGGATATATTTTGCAGGGCCTCAATCTTTTAAACAAGTCAAACCTTAACCCCATCAGTGAGATGAGGGGTGGAGGTAGAAATAATCTGCAGTGTGTATGACAAAATAAACCACATAAAAATGACAATAGATGTAGATCTTTAGCCAAACATAAATGGTGTGTTCTTTTTTAAAAAAAGATTAAAAGGGTCATATCGGTTAATGTTTATAGCTTTGGGAGGTACAGGGCTAGAAGGTCATCTTGGCCAAGAAGAAAATTATATGAGTCATGAAAAGTTCACCAAGTATGTCCATGTTACAGAGGAAATGACATGTATAGTAGTTGAGAGAGGCAACTAAAAGCTTCTGGAGAAATGTGAATTTCTCAGGCCTTTCTTATTTTACTCTTTATTTGAAGTTCCAAAAAAGTTATTGATAGTTGAATCTTGAAGGATTATGTATACAATTAGAGATTATATTTTTCTTACAACTAGGGATGGGACCAATGTTCTTTATAAACAGAATAGGGCCAGCTCTTTTGACTATATTAATAATGAAACTTCCCTGAGGTGGAATAAATTTAAATTGAATTTACACTAAATGATTCATAGGGTTGCTCTTATGTTTTTCCCTCTGAATTTTGAATTTCCCACCATGAGTGTCAAGAAAGATCATTAAAGTTGTTACCAAAGACTGATCCTAATCAGAGAATGATTCAGGGTTGCTGAAAATACTTTTTCCCCCTGTTTGTGGTCTTCTATATTTATCCATTGACCTAGATAAAAATGTGCATTGTAGTTTACTTTTTTTGATTTTTAAAAATTTTTTTTTTCTCCTCTCCTCCCTCCTGTACTACTTTTTTGTTTTTTTAAGGCTAGTCAAGTGGAGCAGTGGGAGTGTAGATGGCACAAAGGAATCTATAACTGGCTGTGACCAATTAGTTGTAAACACCAGTGCACTCGGACCAGCCTGTAGTTTACTTTTTAAATAGCCGTATAATTTTAAATGTATATGATGCTATAACAAAGTGAAGAGATGGTTACTTACCATAAGGCAGTAATGATGCCATACTTCAATTACGCCAATCCTGAAACCTGAGCCAACATCAGATAGAGATTCTCTATCCCAGTTTCAAAACACCTGTGATATTGCCTGGAAACACTTCCAGATATGTTATAAAATCCTAAAACTAACTAATAATAAAAAAAAGAGACTTTCCAATAAATTTGATGTTATTTTAATCTGGGAGCCTTTCACACACTCTCAGAAGGAGGAGGAGAGTCTTTAACTCAAATAAATAATAATATTGTTTCAAGTTTCAATAGGTTTGGGCATCACACAGCCATGGGGTAAAAGGATAGAACCCCCTTTCACTGCTCTTTGGCCTTAGTTGAGACTATTGGGAGATTTAAAAGAAGGACCAAAGAACCAAAGAGCTAGGTTCGTTCTAGCCCTAATTCTGCCGCTTTCCCACTGGGTGATCTATTAACACACACATATATATAATATATTTAATATATATATTAATACTTCAAGTCACTGACTACCTCTGAGTTTCATTTTGTCTTCTTCAAAATGTAAAAGATACCATTGGCCTTCCATGGTTGCTTTGAGACATAAGCCAGATAATGAATTTGAAAGCACATTGTACTGTACAAAATATAAGAGGTTATTATAACCTTTGTGAGAAGATGCATATTTTGGGATAGGTGCTACCTGTTATATAAAATATTTCACCATATTTTAAGAACAAATACATACTTGAAAATATCTTTTCAATCTTTAAATTTTAAGTTGAGCATTAACATATAGATGAGCTCTTTTTGAATAAAATTATAGAAGGAAAACATGATCCAGAAATCCAAGGAAAAGTGACATTTAGGACAGAGATGAAAATTGATTCTCAATCTAGAAATTACAGAAGAGTCTGAGCATTCCATGATATATCTTGAAATGTCTTCTTAGATGACAGGAAAACTAATAACCATTTGCTTTATATTGGCCTAATCTTTAGGAGCTTTGGGATTATTTTTATTTTTTGATTAGTACTTATGATATGGGTAACACAGTCTGAAAACAATGTGAGTGCTTTCCTCACCTGATGCAGGTAATGAATCACCCTTACTTAAGTGAAGAGAAATCTCATCTACATGGTGTATGGCCACTGCTTCCCGGTTTTCTTGCTCTCTTTTGCTTTTGCTTCACCTTCCACTACACAATGCCTTTGCTTGGAATTGACCATACCCTTGCAGATTGGTCCAAGACAGTTTTTATTTCTTTCCACTTTTAGCACTTTCATCCTATTCCTGCATTGTTTCACATGTGCTTGATGTGTCATTGTAGGTGTGGTTTATGCTGATAGACAACACAATCTGACAAAGTTCCTCAAGGAATTCACGTTCCCAACCTTGCATCTACAGAGAAGACTGGTAAATCATGTACATTCCTTTGTTTTAAGTTCAAATAAAATGTTTGATGTAAATACCTTTTTAAAACATGACTCTTTACTTTATATGAATTTTTATTGTTAATTGAGCAATTACCAGTCCTGATTGTGTCAACAAAAAAGGTTGCCATGTGTTTTCCCAGAGAGCAGATCTAGGACCAATGATTTGAATCATAGAAAGATGTTGTCTCTGTATAAATAAATTTCCAATGATCAGAACTGTCCAAGAATACTTTCTTGGTTGATAATCCTGAGGTGGGGACGTCTTCATCAGAGGCTGGTAAATATTTGTTGAGGGTATTCATTCATCCACTCATCCATTCATTGACCTTTACATCACAAATGTTTGGAGCATCAACTAATGTGCTCAGTAGGTAGTTGATACAGTGGGGCATTCCATGAAGTGATCTACAAGCTCATGGAGCTTAGTCTAGAAGACTCAGGTTTGGATGGTGGTGGGGGGAAGGCAAAGAAAGGACTTAACACAATATCCTGCTTTGCTACTCAAGGTATAGGGCTTCACCCGGGAGCTTGTTAGAAGTATGGAATTTCAGGCCCCACCTGAATCATCTACATTTTAACAAGATCTCAGGGTGATCTTGTGTTTCAGAAACACTGCTCTAGGTTTCTTTCTAACCCTGAGGTTACATTTTTCTGTGACTCTATATCCTACCATGCCAATAATGAAAAATCCTGGAAGAAGTTAGTGACTTTATGAGGTTTACAGCCATGGAGTGTCTTTCCAACATGGGGCCACATTTTCAAGATGTCTCCTCATTCTAGACCTAAGTACCCAGCCCAGTCTGGAAAAAGTCTTACCTCTAAATGCCTTTTTCCTAGAAAGATTGTTCTGCTGGCAGACTTAGTGTTACACCTCCAGTATCCTTCGCTGGCCCAGCATCTGCCTGCCTTTGGGAGTCCACAAATAGTTAAGGATTAAATCAAGCAAGCAAGAAAAAAATCTTATTTATACTTGAGTCCTTCCTAATATTGATACTACTCTGATATTTCATACTTATTGTAGGAAACCTGGGTTTTTTTGAAGGATAAAATCAAATACATGCACACACTAAATATACATCAGAATGTGTCACCTTTTGCTTGAACATCTCTGGTGTCTGCCATGGGGATGAAAATTTTCAGCAAGGACTTCCAGGATCCCTCTGCCCCATGTAAAGCAGGTGCCCTCATTATTCTGTCTCACAGTCTTGTATTTACTTTCTTTATTGTACTTCATTAATCATCTCTGTGATTTTATTAGATTTTTAATTTGTTCACTGTCTCTTCACCCCCCCCCCTCACCTGCCTCCCACTAGATTATAATGTCTGTGAGGGGCAAAGACCCTATCGTATTTCCAATACTATAGTGCCCAGCACATGGTAGGCTTATAATAAATACTTGTTGAATGAAATAAATGAATAAAGTCACACCTTTTTACTTGAAAGTTTCATTTGCCTCAAATGAAGTTATAGACAGTCACAAAAATTTGCAGGAAGTTTTCACAAAAATAAAATAGAATAGCTCCAAACTTTGATTGCAAAAATAAAGTAATTGAGGAAAAGAATGAAGATGGTAAATTTTCTTTTTTAGGTCTGGAATATCTTTTTTTTTTTTTCATCTGTATCCTTGATATTACTACAGGTAGGCTGCAGTGTAATTTTTTCCCCTTAAGTAGATGACATCATTTCCATACAATCTTTTTTTCTTCTTTAATCTCTAACTGTGCTATTAATCAAACACAAGGTCTATAAAGTGAGCCTGGTGTCATCGTGTCCTTTGCTGGTTTCCTGACTGGAAGGCTCACCCTTGGCCTATGATCACATCCATTTGGCAGAAATTCAGCTTATTTGATAGGTAAAGACATCAACATGTTTCTTTTCTTGATAGAATTGATTCTCCTTCCCCAGAAATACAGTAAAAATGGAACTGATGTGTCAAATCTGCAGATACTATAATATTTCTCATAATTCCTTAAATGCTCCCCTAGCTCATGTCTGAGGAATAGAGTGAGTAGCACGGGGCATGGTTAGCACCAAATATGACAGCAACTCAATGAGTTGATCAGCCTGGTACTTCACTTGACTGGCAGAGCTCATTTTCTTCCCTCTGTTTTCACAAAGTTATAGGTTTGGGGAGAATAAGGATATTGTCTTCTTCCTTTGCAATTTTGCACACATATATGCTGACTGCCTGACTAATTTATAATATCACTAATTATGACTCTGAAGTGGTTTAGACTCCACAGAAGAATGTTCTACATAATACAAACTATTTAGGATACAAACACAATTACCTTACTGGAAAAAACAAAAACATCCTTCTGCTTCATTAAGCAACACTAAGTAATGCATGATAATTGCGACAAGTCTTATATTGCTGAGTGTATACGATATGTGAGGCATTGCTCTAAATGATTTATATATATTATCTTATTTAATACCTACCGCAGGATGCCAGCCATTGAAATATATGTGGAAGAACTAATGTAGAAAATGGGCTGTTTTAAACAACTTTATTGTTTGCTTATTAACATTTTTAACAGAGAAGTCTAAGTTCACCCTCCTTTTCCTTAGTTCTTAGGGTTGAAAACAATTAATGATGTATGAGTAGGAGAGAAATTGCTTTCATGCATTTTTCTACCCCATGCTCTTATAATACCCTTATTTTTCTTGATGAAGAAGTTGAAATTCAGAGAAGCCTCATGGGTAGTAAATGTTTAAGTCAGGGTTAGACTGTGGTTTATCTCATTCCAAAATCCATAGTCTTGACAAATATTCTATGAACTTTCTCTAAATGTTTATTAATATTTCTAATAATTGATTGTGGCTTCTTTTATTAAAAATAACCTTTACTTATTAAAAAATAAAATCAAGGTAATATTTCAAAGAACATTAAGATGAAAATCTTGGAACATGGGTTCTAACCAGCACCTATCATAAGTGAAGTGAACCCTGAAAATTACTTAACTTCTATCCTCATTGAGGTATTTAGATAAAAATTTTATGATTTCATTCCAAGGCTCTTACAAACAACTTTATAGAAAAATAAAAAAGTCATCTTGTGGCTCATCTATAATTGATCTCTACACATACCTATTTTTTTTTACTTGTAACCACTATGTAGGTGATGTTTTATATTTGCTTAGTATTTTAATCTTCTAAACCATTAAAGTCAGAGAAGAGTGATTTGGAAAAAATTATCAAAAAAATGATTTTACAAATACATCTGCCACTCTTTATTGATTATATCAATTATAAATAAGAATTCAGTATCATAAAAAGCTAGACAATTAATGCAGATCAGAAGGCTATGATCTGAATGTTTGTGTCCCACCAAAATTCGTATGTTGAAATCTTAGCCTCCAAGATAATGGCATTAGGAAGTTTAAATACTTGAAGAGGTAATTAGATTATGAGGGTAGAAGCCCTCATGAATGGGATTTATACTCTTTTTTTTTTTTTGAGACAGAGTCTCACTCTGTTGCCCGGGCTAGAATGCCGAGGCGTCAGCCTAGCTCACAGCAACCTCAAACTCCTGGGCTCAAGTGATCCTCCTGCCTCAGCCTCCCAAGTACCTGGGACTATAGACATGCGCCACCATGCCTGGCTAATTTTTTCTACCTATTTTTAGTTGGCCAATTAATTTCTTTCTATTTTTAGTAGAGACGGGGTCTCATTCTTGCTCAGGCCAGTCTCAAACTCCTGACCTTGAGCATCCTCCAGCCTCGGCCTTCCAGAGTGCTAGGATTACAGGCGTGAGCCACCTCGCCTGGCCTCTTTCTATTTTTAATAGAGACAGGATCTCGCTCTTGCTCAGGCTAGTTTCGAACTCCTGACCTTGAACGATCCTCCCACCTTGGCCTCCCAGAGAGCTATATTATAGTTTGTTTAATGGCTATATTCATCTTTGAGTCCTTAATAATTATAGAAGTAGAACAGTTCCCTTTCTAAGTACTTGATATTTTTTAACATAAAAAGAAGATAAAGAACATTTGGCAGGCCGGGTGCGGTGGCTCACGCCTGTAATCCTAGCACTCTGGGAGGCCGAGGCCGGAGGATTGCTCAAGGTCAGGAGTTCGAGATTGGCCTGAACAAGAGCGAGACCCCGTCTCTACTAAAAATAGAAAGAAATTAATTGGCCAACTAAATATATATAGAAAAAAAAATTAGCCTGCCATGGTGGCACATGCCTGTAGTCCCAGCTACTTGGGAGGCTGAGGCAGAAGGATTGCTTGAGCCCAGGAGCTTGAGGTTGTTGTGAGCTAGACTGACGCCACGGCACTCACTCTAGCCTGGGCAACAAAGTAAGACTCTGTCTCAAAACAAAAAACAACAAAAAAAAAAACTGATAATTATGTATACTGTAGGAAAACATGGAAATGAGCTTTACATCAGTGACAATGTAAATAAAGAAAAAATATAAATAGGAAAACATGGGAATAAAATTTAAATAAAAAACATCAATTTGAATTATATCAATGCCAGAATTATGTTTTAAAAGGTATTGTAAAGTAATAAAATCATTTTTTTTAGGATGATGGAGTTTTGCCTGACCATAGTTTGTCTTTTTTTTTTTTTTTTTTGAGACAGAGTCTCACTCTATTGCTCTGGCTAGAGTGCCCTGGCATCAGCCTACCTCACAGCAACCTCAAAGTCCTGGGCTCAAGCAATCCTTCTGTCTCAGCCTCTGGAGTAGCTGGGACTACAGGCACGCACCACCATGCCCGGCTAATTTTTTCTATATATTTTTAGTTGGCCGACTAATTCCTTTCTATTTATAGTAGAGACGGGGTCTCACTCTTGCTCAGGCTGGTCTTGAACTCCTGACCTTGAGTGATCCTCCCGCCTCGGCCTCCCAGAGTGCTAGGATTACAGGCGTGAGCCACCACACCCAGCCCGTAGTTTGTCTTTTTAGTAAAAACAGCTATTATTTCCTAGCAAATTAGAAATTTTAATATAGTGTTATTTGGTATTGTTTCTTTTGGAAGTAGTTTTCTTCAAATGAGTAAGGTTAGTAAACTTGTTTTAAGTTTCTGCTAATATATTTTGGTAGCTACAATCTTGTGTTTTGTTAATATAGTATTTTTATTTTCTGCCCTTAATATAGTTTAAGAATTAAAAGTTTAAAAAATGACAGACTTTAAACCATAAAAAAGTAAAATATAATGAATATTGTTTAAGGTTTGTTTTTAAGTCTGTCTGAATAACTTGTTTACTTGTAGATTTGCATGGTTTGATGTGACCTTAGGGATTATAGATTCAGAGAATGTTAGATTTGAAAAAGTAAACCATAGCAGTGATCTAGGAAGGCAATGTAATATATTAAGGACATAACCTTCATGTTAGATTTGTTGGTTCAGATCCTGATATTGCCATTTACTGTTAATATCTGCGTGAAATTAAGTTATCTACTGTGTCTCACTGTGTTCATAATAGTAGCACCTACCACAAAGTTCTAAAGATTAAGCAAGAAAATACATAAATAAAACCTTAGCATAGCACTGCAATGAATTTTGCCAGGTATATACTTTTAAGGCAATCTCCACAAGAACACCCTCATTTCTGATACCAATTTCAAGTTTGAGTAGTTCACCAAACCACCTTCGAGTTTAATAATTCACTAGAAGGACTTATAGAACTCACTGAAGGCTGTTACATTCAACCCTAAAGTTTATTGCCAAGAAAATACGCAAATTAAAATCAGCCAGAGGAAGAAATGCATAGGACACAGAGTCCAGGAGGGATCCACGCAAGGAACTTTTGGCCATCCTCTTTCTGGACAGTCATGACCAGCATTACCTCTTTCTGTCCACGGTGTATGAGTATTGCCAGTGGAGAAACTCAACTGAGCCTTTACTTTCCACAGTTTTATTGGGGCTCAGTCATACTTTGTCTGTGTGGTTTGCCTTTAGTCTCTATTTGCTCTGGGAGGTCAGACTAGTAACAATAGTCTACCTCAGGGGTCCTCAAACTTTTTAAACGGGGCCAGTTCACTGTCCCTCAGACCGTTGGAGAGTGCGCACTGTGGGCCTGGGACGAGTCGGCTGCTAAGCAGGACAGGCAGCGGTGGCAAAAACACCCATCGGGCCAGATAAATGTCCTTGGCGGGCTGCAGTTTGAGGACACCTGGTCTACTTCCTCTAGAGATTGGAACTGATCCTGAGGTACCCAAATCCTGCATTGTAAATCACATTGTTAAACTGTCCAGTGGCCAAAGCCCCCATACAAAGACACTCCTATCAAACAAGACATTCCAGAGGCTTAGAGATCACCTCTCAGTAGCTGAGGTCAAAGGTCAAACCTCTCTTTCTTCTTCAGTATACAGGCCACACCCTGTCTTTTGGCCTACACTTGGAGAAAATGATTATATTTGTCTGGACATCTACATTTAGTATAGCATTTATATGACAGTCATGGCATTACTAACAGTGTGAATATGCCTAATATTTGGCCAGTGTGGAATAGGGATAAATTTAAAGAAACAGCTAATCTGACTTATAAAGCCATTACATGCATTTCTGTTTTTTTGGTACTAATGTAATTACTGATTTCCCGCCTGATTTACCACTATTTGTATCTCATGATAAACTTGTACGAGACTATTTAGCATAGAAATTAGCTGATGGTTAGTTAATTCTTCCTTAGACCATTCATTTTCTATCAGTATTATATCCTGAGGAGGCTTTAACCAAATCTCCTGATCTGTTTTATGATCAATATTAGTATTATCACAAGACTTATTTATATTGAATATTACCAACAGTGTCAATGTTATGCCATATTGTTGTTATGTAATGGTGTAATGCAGTTTTATTACAAAACATATCTGTTAGAATTGCAGAGGAATTTGCTATGCCTCCTCAACGGAATTGACCCATATACTGGATATTATTATGGAAATGTGTAGTTACAATTGGCCCTTATTCAGTTATTTCTGGGTTCCACATTAGTTTAGGACAAAGCTAATTACCCTGTCTCAGTTCACAGGCTTGTACTAAGAAAGACTGGTTTCCATTATGTGCTATTATATAGTAGGGTTTACTTGCTTTTGTGAACATGATGTATGTATTCCTTCGGTAGCATGTTCCTGGACAAACCATTCTCATTTAATTATGGAATTCTTTTGTGTACTACTTTCCCATTAGAACGTTTCTCCAACATTGCTCAGGACAGTATGAGTATTTTAGTTTCCAGATTATTTTGTGTCTTTCAGTTGTAGAGGCAGTGTCAGTTAGTGCCCAACGGTAAATGAATTGTTCCTCAAATGGAAATTTTCTGGTCCAAAATCCTGGTGGTTGTTGCTGGTTGGTGATTATAGGCTTATTCCATAAGCTTGTCTATGCTCCACATAGGGCTATTGTACAAAAAATTTGTCTAGCTTCTAATGTGGACTGTTTGTAATTATTTTATGTTGGCTGGGACATTTTTATTGGTTCTTGTTTAGCATGTACATCAATATTACCTGATAGGAAGATTTATATTTCTTCTGCTTTACAATACTAAGTAGGAGAAACGTTCCCCAGTCAGACATAATAAACATCTCCATAATACATTCAGATAAAGGAGATTTAACTATTATACGTAAAGTCTGTTCAGCCCTTTTGATTTTTATCTAAACTTTTACCTTAATAACATAAACTCTTGCATTCTTATGTCCTCCTAATATAACTGTAGCTCTTGTTAGGACTTCATCAGTAGATTTATATCTTCTGTGCATGGGGCTTCTATGGCAAGAAGTCCCAGAAACATCTCTGCCCTTAACTGTTTTACCCACTTACATGCATTTGACCCTGGATCCCCAGCTGGGACGGGCAAGGAACCCAGGCCTTCTCTTCAAACCTTATCTTGATTAGATTGTGAAAGCATTGGCTTAGGCAAGTTGAAGTTTTGTTTTTCATAGTAATTTTTGCCTTCCAGTTTTTAAAGTTTCCCTAAATTAGGGTGAATAAAGCAGATTTTTTAAAGGTCCTTTTAATGTAAGGGGACCAGCAGGACCTCTTGTTGATCCACCCAATCTCTGGGAGTGCTACTATCTATTTGAACTTTGTTTTGACTCCATCAGTGTCCACTTTATTCATCATCCCATTTCCTTCCTTCCTTCCTTCCTTCCTTTCTTCCTTCCTTCCTTCCTTCCTTCCTTCCTTCCTTCCTTCCTTCCTTCCTTCTTTCCTTCCTTCCTTTCTTCTTTCCTTCCTTCCCTCCTCCCTTCCTTGCTTCCTTCCTTCCCTCCTTTCTTTCTCCCTCCCTCCCTTCCTAATTATAAAGTCATACATGCTCATTATAACGATGAAAGAACAGGGAGGAATACAATCTGCCCCTTTCCCTATCTCTCATCCCACTTTTTGGAGGTAACCAGTGCTAAGAAATGACTAATTAAAAATAGAGCTCTG